>LGRX02022351.1:0-59140 GCA_001247695.2 Cymbomonas tetramitiformis
GGATGCGCGAGGGTGCGCGTACGGTAGAAAGGTGCATAGCGTGCACGCAAGGACCACAGGACCCAGGGGCAAAGGGTGCGGGGAGGCTGCTCCGCTCCGCGCCGAATCAGGCGCGTGGCGCGTGCAGCGCTCTCCCCGGCGCCGTGCCTTATGCTGCTTCATCTGCGGTTGCGAATCAGCGGCCAAAGGGTGAGCAGCGGCGCTGCGAGTCGTGCGAGGTAGAGAAGTCTTGGGGGTCCCCTCGAGGCGGGATTGCTTGCGGGCTCCGTGCGAGGTAGAGAAGTCTTACGCAAGGGTCCCCTCGAGGCGGGACGTCCATGCGGAGGCTCCGTGCGAGGTAGAGAAGTGCTTAGGGGTCCCCTCGAGGCGGGATTGCCTGCGGGCTCCGTGCGAGGTAAGAGAAGTCTTAAGGGGTCCCCTCGAGGCAGGATCGCGCGGGCTCCGTGCCGAGGTAGTGGAGTCTTAGTCTTAGCTTACAACTTGTTATTTGTTCTTTAAAAGTGATCATGTGGATGTTTTCGGTGTCCCTTCAAAGTGTCAACCTGTGGTTGCGATCGTCGCTGGGGATGCATGCGCGACGGTGCGCGTACGTTTAGATAGGTTGCATAGTGTGCACGCAAGGACCATAGGACCCAGGGACAAAGGGTGCGGGGAGGCTGCTGGCCAACCAGTCGTGGGTGGGGAGGGATGGGCGAGGGTGCGCGTACAGTAGATAGGTGCAGAGTGTGCATGCAAGGACCAGAGGACCCAGGGGCAAAGGGTGCGGGGAGGCTGCTCCGCTCCGCGCCGAATCAGGCGCGTGGCGCGTGCGGTGCTCTCCCCGGCGCCGTGTTATAGGCTGCTTCATCTGCGGTTGCGAATCAGCGGCCAAAGGGTGAGCAGCGGCGCTGCGAGTCGTGGGTGGGGAGGGATGGGTGAGGGTGCGCGTACAGTAGACAGGTGCATAGTGTGCACGCAAGGACCAGAGGACCCAGGGACAAAGGGTGCGGGGAGGCTGCGCGCGATGGGGGTTGTGATCCCTATCGTTGAACGTGTAGTTTGTGGTATGCGTGGCAGCATACATGGGTCAACACGGAGAACGGGGGCTCGCTGCCTGTGCGTATTGGATGGTCGGTGACGCTTCATGAAAGCCGGTTCGTACCGGCGCCCTGGATTATCGAAGCGAAAATTGTCGGATTCAACCCAGACCACGTATGGACCGCGGCGCCCACGGAACATGATGTTCCCGAAGGGACGTATGATGGAGAATTTGGAGAGCGGCCCCCAAACGGTTGCGTGGTCGTGCGGCTGTACCACCCGCGAAGGGAGCATTGGCTGGAGTGGCAGGAGTATGCACAAATTGTGGAATCGGAGGCGGAGTGTCCGACACACACGGATCCGTCCGACGATGATGAGGAGTATGTTAGTGAAACTAGCGAAGAAGACACCAATTAACATGCTCGGCCTGTTTGCGCACTTAACGTAATGTAATGAGATGTAACAATATTGAGCATAAATCATCTTTGTGTGTAAAACGCGTGCGTGCGTGCGTGCGTGTGCGTGTGTGTATGAGACCGCCCTGGACGGCCTGCCCTGGTGGACCTCAAAAGTCATTATGATGCAATGTCGCAAGATCTGATTATGCATGCATGTACCCGACGGTGCTGTGTGCATGCACGGGGTGGGGACCGATTGTATCGGGGAGGCTGCTTCGCTCCGCGCCGAATCAGGCGCGTGGCGCGTGTGGCGCTCTCCCCGGCGCCGTGCCTTATGCTGCTTCATCTGCGGTTGCGAATCAGCGGCCAAAGAGTGAGCAGCGGCGCTTTAAATCGTGGGTGGGATGGGGTGGGGTATCCCGGGTGGGTCGGTGCGGGGCGCAGTATGTTGGCCAGGTATCAATGGCGTGCCATCCACATGCGGATACGCCATGTAGGGTTCTTCACGTGCAGTTGGGGCTACCCAAAGATCTGGAGGGGCTAGGCATGCACGTGGTGCCCCCTCCCATGTCCTGCGGGTCCAACGGGGACTGCGTATTGGTTGACCTGGAGAAGGCGTGCCTGCTTGTCTGGGCCGCATGCTGTATGGCCACCCTTCGTATGGTGCGGAACAGTTGCGAAAGACACGGGTGCACGCTTGATGAGCTGGTGAAATTGCTGGATTGCTGGACGGCGGCTATGGAAGAATTGGAATCCCCATCACCGGCTGATTCAGCGATGACGACTAAACGGTGTGAAGCTGTCGCGCTGGGGAACCGTGAGGAGAACGTCAGAACTGCCTGGGAAGGGGTACAGTCTTTTTGCACGCTCCATCGCATCACGATGGTTCACGGTGACCCCACGGCACTGCACGATGCGTGTGAGCTGCGCATACGTGTATGCCACCAGAAGATTGAAGACTGTAAGGCGGAGTGCGCGCGGATCTTGGAAACGATCGTGTGCGTGAAGGATTGTCCCCGCTGTTCATCGCTTTTCACAAAAGCTACAGACTGTGCGGTTGCGAATTTTCTGACGCCCTCTTCCCTGTTCAGCACGCGTGAGTGGGACCCGCGGGTCGAGCGGGACGAGCGGTGTCTCCGACCAGGGGCGAGGTATTCCGTGAAGGTGGACTGGGAGCGCGCGAAATCGGAATATCCGGGGATCTGGGGGAAGGTGCTTGAGCATCATCACGTCAGCATGCAGAAGGCGGTCCAGGTGTCAGGGGTTGGCCAGTTCTTGCTATCCCCAGCTGTCCTCCTGCGCAACCTGGGGAGCTGGGTGCAGATGTGGCACACTGACCTCTTGCTCCGGAGCGGCGAGGAGGCAGTTTTCCCTACCGAGTTTTCCTCCGGGATGTTCCTTGACGAGCAGAGCTACACGGAACTCCTGCCTGATTCGGTAGATGGAAGGCATTGGCAGCGGTGCGAGGACGGCGCGTGCCACTTCACACTCGATCACGCAGCGTCCGGCTTTCCGTCAGCCACGCCGTTAAGGCGCGTCCGTTTTGCTGGCCCGCCGGGCAGCGTCATTGTTTGGCCGGGGGACAGGACTGTGCATCGGGGGCTTTGCCCGGTTGGGGAGGTGCCTGGTGGGGGTCGCGGCCTGCGCACCGCGGCCACGATGTCCGCAATTCTCTACGGCGCCATCAGCACCGAGGCTGGAGTCCCCGCCACGCACGACGCAATCCGCGCCGAGCCGCTGGGGACGTTGTCCCAGTATGGGATGCCATGGCACATGCAATGCCTTGCTTGCGGCGACGCAATACGGTTTGGAGGGAGCTACGGGAGCCTGCCTGAAGTATGGAGCTGCGATCTGTGCATGAAGGCGGATTTTGAGTGTGAGTTGCAGGGAACTAGCCTCCAGCAACCCGGTCTGGTGATGTGTGGCCCATGCTACGACTGGCGCAACCAGCATGCGGTTGGGCCGCCCCGAGTGGTGCACCCTTTGCACCTCTCCAGCCCATGTCCCAACTTCGAAAACATGGAAGGCTGGTCAAAGCTGCCACCCCCGGAGGCGCGGCTGCACGCCACTCTCAAGATGTCCGACCTCGTCCTAGCCTGGGAAGTGCTGGAAGCCTTCGTTGGGAAGGAAGCGTGGGATGCGAGGCCGGAGGCAGAGAAGGAAGAGCTTGCCCGCATCACGTGGAGAGATGGTCAGAGAGTAGTAGATCCTCCGCGTGTCCCTGCACGCGTGGGACCGCTGACATTCGATGGGTCCGCAGACACACAGCGGACGGACACCTGTCTTCTCTACCAGCGGATGGGTGTGCATTGCCCCGGACTGCGCAGTCTGGTCTTTGGAATCCTGAAGGCGTGCAAGGCCTCAAACCTAGCAACGGTTAAGGATCGTGCGATCCCCACCAGGAACGTGGGGCGCTTATTCCATTCATCTGGTGGTGTGGTGAAGGTGAATAACAAGTTGGCAGCCGTACTTGCCGACCGAGGCAGGTTGACCATGGAGTTTGCGCTGGGCGTGGCTGTGAAGCTCACGCACAACTTCAACGGCGAGTTCTCGAACTTCAGTGGGCGGGAAGATGCAAAAAAGGGGGGTCCCCAACGCAGTTTGCTGGTCCGCTGTGACTGCTCACAGCAGGATGGGGGTGACGAACCACGACCCGCGGTGTGGGATGGACGCTGGGAAGCGCGACCGACGGCCGCTTGCCAAAATGCTGAGGGGTCGCGATTGGCGCAGCCCGTGTGTACTCCCTGCATGGATCCCGATCGCACTGGCGCAGATGACGCAGCGACAGCTACCAGCCCCACTGGTACCGCAGAGGCGCAGCCGCGGGTGTGGCCCTCTCCCCAGACGCCAACGGCTACTGCGGACTCGGCCGCTGCGGACCCCATGGACACCCAGGCCGACCCCAACGCAGCGACACCTGCCAGCCCAGGTGTGTGCACCCTCGCTCAGTCTGCTGACGCTGTGCAGTTCAGACACCCTAGGTGTATTGCGCTTGAAATGAGGGGTACGTGGGTGGTGGGATCGCTCTGGCGCAGATGACGCAGCGACAGCTACCAGCCCCACTGGTACCGCAGAGGCGCAGCCGCGGGGGGGGCCCTCTCCCCAGACGCCAACGGCTACTGCGGACTCGGCCGCTGCGGAACCCATGGACACCCAGGCCGACCCCAACGCAGCGACACCTGCCAGCCCAGGTGGGTGCACCCTCGCTCAGTCTGCTGACGCTGTGCAGTTCAGACACCATAGGTGTATTGCGCTTGAAATGAGGGGTACGTGGGTGGTGGGATCGCTCTGGCGCAGATGACGCAGCGACAGCTACCAGCCCCATTGGTACCGCAGAGGCGCAGCCGCGGGTGGGGCCCTCTCACCAGACGCCATCGGCTACTGCGGACTCGGCCGCTGCGGAACCCATGGTCACCCAGGCCGACCGCAACGCGGTGACACCTACCAGCCCAGGTGTGGTGAGAATGGCTGAGGCAAGGGCGGTTGCCCCGACTGGTGTTCAGCGAGGACGGTTCTACGACGCCGACAACCATCATCTGCTCACCAGGGACGACAGAGGACATATCATCGACAGCGCCTTGGACTGCAGCTTCGGATCCGTTACTGAGCCAGGCGCGTGTCAGCCAGCACACCGGAGGCAGCTGGTGAAGGTGCAGGCAGCTCCTACAGACCGTTTAGTGATTATGGCGGAAGTGCAGGCGTACCTGCGGACTGCGGGGCTACGAGCCGTAGACGTGGCAGGCGACGGCAACTGTTGGCTCCACTGCGTTGGCGGGCACCTGCCACAAGCGGAGGGTGCTAAGGTACTAGCGCAGGGTGGTAGAGTGCGTGTTCAAAACTGTCGGCAAGCCATACAAGCGTTCTACGAGATGCATCCGGAGTATTACAACTTTGACATGGCGGAAACCCTGGGCCAGCAAAATGCAAATGGAGATATGCATTATGTCTCCCTGTCCAATATCCTAGCGCAGAAACAGCGGTATGACGAACCCCAGTTCTGGCACATCATCGCCAACATGACGGGCCGCGTCATACAGATGTACATCAGCTGGCCGTTGGTTGACCTGAATTGGCCGCTTGCCTCGGCTCCAACTCCAGAGGAATTCCCGAACAACGCGCCCTTCGCCATGGAGTTCATCTGCCCCCACGAGCGTGTGGTGTTGACTAGCCGCGAACCTCTACGGCTGTGGAAGCTGTTGGAGCATCCCTTGTGCGCGGGGCATTACATGCGCATCCTGCCGGATAATGAATAGCGTGTTAGTAGGCGCATCAGGGGAAAGGGCGTGGCGCAGCCCCCTAGCAGTAACATTCAAACTTATTTTAATGCAGATTGCAAACAGCCCCATAGATACACTGCGATAAGAATGCACGCTAAGGGGTAGGCCGCACGCTATAGTACAGGTTGCTCAGGAGACCGCACGCAGTATCCATTTGTGCGCGAAGTCCGTGGAAGCTGGGAGTACGAATCCTGTGGTGTATTTCCTGCTTGCTGGAGGCTGCTCCGCTCCGCGCCGAATCAGGCGCGTGGCGCGTGCGGCGCTCTCCCCGGCGCCATGCCCTATGCTGCCTCATCTGCGGTTGCGAATCAGCGGCCACAGGGTGAGCAGCGGCGCTGCGAGTGGTGGGTGGGCAGGGATGGGCGAGGGTGCGTGTATTTCCTGCCTGCTTCACCGCCTACCCAGTTGACAGTTGCAGGTACCAAGAGGGCATGCTTGCTTGTATCACATACGCTTGCGTAACGTTTGTCATGCGCATGTGCAGGGGGGACAGGCACGAAGACGAAGCGACCCCGTCTGGCCGCCTGTGATACCCATGACGGCGGCTAAACGGCCAGCTCCGGTGGGGCTCCTGGAACAGTTCAACGACCTGGCGCCGAAGATACACGCCGGTATATGCCATAAGTCGGGCATGCACGCTTCACCCGGCGGGGAAGGGTGGCTTCAGGGGAACTTCGACATTCTCCTTGAGAACGTGTTTAACAAGTGCGCGGCTTTCCAGCTGCTGGCTCCTCTGAGCCAGGAGCACACGGTGGCCAAGGTCAAATGCGGCCAGTGGATCAAGCAGAAGATGCGCAACAACAACAAGAAATTTCAAACGCAGTGTGTGTCCCCTGCGACCTGCCGGCAGGATGTCCTCGGCGAGGCAGAACTATGCACCGCTTGTGCGCCAAAGGTAACGGCGAACATCACGGCCATGCTGCAGTTCGACAGGTTCATCGCCGGCAATCCGCAGTGTACGGGACTCAGGGTGACCACGCCCGAGGAATCCAACGTCCTCCGTGCGAGATTCCCTGGGCCGTGGCAGCAGGCTGTTGATGCCGTAGCAGGGGGTCCCCCGGGTGCATTTCACCCTGCGGTTGCGAATCAGCAGCCGCATACAGTGGCAGCTGCTGCTTGCGGCAGGGTGGCGACGCATGCACCGCAGGTAGCGGCGGATCCTGCTGGCGCAGGGGTGGCGGCGCATGCACCCCCGGGTGGAGTTCGCACTGCGGGTACGATTCAGCCACCGCAGGTAGCGGCGGATCCTTCTGGCGGCGGGGTGGCGGCGCATGCACCCCCGGGTGGAGTTCGCACTGCGGGTACGATTCAGGCACCGCAGGTAGCGGCGGATCCTGCTGGCGGCGGGGTGGCGGCGCATGCACCCCCGGGTGGAGTTCGCACTGCGGGTCCGATTCAGGCACCGCTGGTAGCGGCGGATCCTGCTGGCGGCGGGGTGGCGGCGCATGCACCCCCGGGTGGAGTTCGCACTGCGGGTACGATTCAGCCACCGCAGGTAGCGGCGGACGTGCAGGACAATTTTATTGCGGACATCGGAGTCTGGGTGAAGTACTTGTCTGAGTGCCCGTGGGTGACGTTCGACCCCGCAACACGTATATTCAGCGATGATACCAACCACATGACACAGTCGCAACTTCCCGAGAGCCACGCGATATGGGTCGGCGAAGTATGTGACGCGCTGAACCTCCTGCGCCCGTTCTTGACGATGGTTCCGGCCCCCCCTGCGCAAGGACGTCGACCCCAGGGCGCACATACCACCCAGCCCCGCACCCAGGAGTCGCGCCCAGCCCAGGCGCCGGAGCAGCCAACACACTTCAAGATAAATCAGGCCGCAGCACCGGCCCCGGGGGCATTGCCCACACCGGAGGAGGCAGTGAGCCCATTACCCACTATCATGACAGAGGCGGCGTTAAGGTCCTCCCTGGACGAGCAGTCGGAGGAGGATGAGGAGGTGGTGGCTCCCCAGCAGGCTCAGGAGGTCAGGAGGAGTCCGAGGGCCATTGTAACGTCGCCGCCATCCATGGAAAAACGACGAGCCAGGAACATAGCCAGGAATATGGCCTTGATGAAGGGTGTGATGGATGCTAAGGGCGCCCTGTTCCCCGTTGGTGACACAACACCGGCGGCAGCGTTGGCCTTGCTGCAAACCGTCTCGGACGAGCGCCTGAAGGACCACATCACCGCGCTGCAGGGAACAGGCAAAAAAGTGAGTCTGACGATGAAAGGGAGCTTGTTTACCCTTCAGCAACCAGCGACATTTGCGGGTTACGCAGCGCTTAGCAAGCAGTCCTTGGACGCGCTCAACACGCCACTAACAAATGAACTCAGGCGGCGTGTGAACAGCAACCCGGAGCTGCGAGCTCTCCTGCCAGTCGCCACGCCAAAGAGCACTGCAGCTGAACCCCGGAAATCCAACCGTAACGAGGGACCGCCGGCTGCCGGCAGCAACAAGCGCAAGAAGCAGGCCTGCCCGGCTGATGCTCGGCAGGTTACTGTGTCAGGAGCAACAATGGCCGAGCTCTTGCCGATTTCGCGGAAGGGCGCGTTTGATCGCGCCGTCAGTGGCGGTGTAGAGAGGTTGGTGGCTGCTGGCAAAGCGGAGAAGCTCACGCAGTCCGCTGTCAAAATACTGTCGGGCCGTATGAAGACACAGCTCTGGGAGACGACCACGTACGGCGAGGAGTACTCAGTGGAGCATGCCTCCGGGACGTGGAGTGGAGCAATCGGCAAGACTGTCCATCGCATCACGGTGGAGGAGTGGTCTGAGGTGCACGATTACTACTGCACGGCGGTGGCCAGTGACAATGGCGCCAACCTGCAGGTCAAGTTGCCCGCGGTGCTCCTCGACTTCGCCATTTTTCATGCGGAGTTCGACGCGCACGCATTCAACTCGGCGATCATCCCGAAATTCGGCGAGTGCCGGGTCCCGGATGTGCACATCTGCGAGAAGGGACTGCTTTGGAGGACATCGACCGGGGACGAAATGTGCATGTCCAACCTGCCGAAGTTGCTCAGCATGCGCGACACGGTCCCGCCGGGTTTACAAGTGGACGGAAATGCGGAGCCACGACCAGCCGGTGAGTGGGGCACGCCTCCCGCAGGCAGCTCGCATGCATGGGTTGTGACATGCCGATGCCTGCAATGAGCAACATGAGGATGAATGTCGAATCTTGCGCCGTGTGCACGCAGGTGTATCTGGTGACGCGTAGCTTGGATTGCAACGCTGGCGATACCCCAAGCTGCTGGCTGACCAGTGTTCCTGAACCAGAAGCTTGAAAGCAGGCGCATACGACTTGTACCGCAGAGGAAACGCGCAACCGTGCAAGCCTCTGGCATGAAAGCTTAGGATGTCAACCACGAACACCAGCTTCCGATTAATGCAGATTGTAGGCTATGCGAAGTGAAAGACCGTATGTGGCTAGAACAGACAATTTTGAACTGTATTGTATCTTTGGAATAAATCAGTTTGTGTTCTCCGACGGAAACACGCGGTCACTAAGCACGCGTCACGCTGCACACGCCATGCACCGAGCGACCGCCGCGTATCGATCGGGCGCTCACGCGAGGAGCAACGATGCATCTAACGAGGTGTCTGCCTTCATGATGCAGGTGCTGTCGGTGTCCCCCCCCACTCCCCCTCAACGGATGTGCTGCGTGCAGGTCGGTGACACGCCGGAAGGGGTAGTTTGCGGCAGGTATGCGCGGTGATGGCTGAACTGGAGGACGCCGTCATCCTGCGCAAACTGCAAAGCCTGCATATTGGGGGCAAGTCACCCAAAGTGTCGCGGTTTGCTGTGGACATCGGATGGATCCCAAGCAAGGTCACAGAGGAGTGCAGCACGATGGCGCAGAAGAGCGCAAAGATCCGTCAGCTGGCTGACAGATTGACAACTCTCGGGTGCACGGTCGACAAGAGGTTGCGAATAATAAGCCTCCGGGGACCGCCTGTGGGCCCCAGAGAGCTAGCAGGTGGGGTGGCGAGCCCGGTGGACGGCGCGCGGGGGAAACGGCGAGCCGGGGAAGAAGCCGTCATGTGCCAAACGGCGCAGCTCCCAACCGCGTGTGATAACCGGCACGTGACCGACGCCCGCCTACTGGAGTTGGCGCAACGCGCTTACCGTGACATCAAGCGCCCAAGCATTCGCTCCCTCTTCACCCCCGACGACTTGTGCACGCTGGGCATACCTGATCAGGCAGGGCGCGCCGGAAAGGATTACAAGGGAAGGATTGACGTGCTCATAGGCCACATGCAATCTCTGGGAGTTCAGTTTGATCAAAGGCACCGTGTCATTGCCATCTCCGCTGGCCACCAGATGGAGGCGGCCCCAGTGTTTGCGGAAACAGCGGATGATGATTCTCAGCAGGCGAGGATACCCAACAAGAGAATGCGGTATACCCTGGTGGGAGGAGCCGGCGCAGATGGGAATGATACGAACCACGACCTGGCGGACGCACGGGCCGTGGGATATATGGGATTGAGTCATTGCGAGGAAGGGGGGTCGTCAGATGCCCCCACCCCAGCCGAAAATGCATACTGGGAGGAGGTGTTGGATTTGCCGGACATCCCGGAAGAAGACATCGTGGAGGAGACGGACGAAGGTGGTGATGCGGAGGCGGACCTCCTCTCCATCCCGGACTTTCTTTACGATGTACGCCCTGCCGCACCTTGCACACTGGCGGAACACTGGTCTCACTGCCCTGCTCGGACAGGACGTGGAAACGCCTGTGCGTCTTTCGCACTACATCATGTAGTGCGTATTGTAGTATGTACGTCATGCAACATGCGCAGGGGCATGCAGCGCACGCAGAATATGCACAGAAACTAAGCCAGGAGGGGACGGCCACTCGCAGGAACTAGCTGCAAAGGCGGGCATGGAAATCGAGGTGGAAGAGGCGGCCGCCTTGCTGCTGGCTCATCACGCAGAGGTGACGGTGTACGCGCCGGTGCCGGCGAAAGAGGTGACGGTGGACCCTCCGGAGGCAGGGAAAGCGGTGACGGTAGACGCGCCGGAGCCAGCGAAAGTGGAGACATTGGACGCGCCAGAGTCGGCCGAACTCAGTCCCAAAAAGATGGATCCGCTTCTAACGCATGGGCTGGCGAGCCCCCACGGAGTGACGCTGCAGGAAGCTGTGTGGTATTTGCTGGACATGAAACGGCGGCAGCAGTGGACAGACGCGCACTTCAACACGTTCATGAAAATCTTGAAGATGCTGCTGGGTGGAGCAAACACCAATTTACCGGGGTCGCTCTGGCACATGCTACGCCTGATTGGTGCCGAGACCGTGTGGGACTACGCAGTGCATGTGTGTCCGAAGTATCACAGAACGTTTCCAGCAGAGACCAAGAAACCAGCGCAGGAGAAATGCGGGGTTCCCATCGCGTGGGATGCGGCGGGAGTGCCGGTCGGGTGGTGCGAGGAGGAGAGATACAGTGTGACACGTACGGCGCGGGGTGAGGTGTACCGCCCGCAGGAGTACTATTTCTACTTCCCGGTGAAACGGCTAGTCAGACGCTGGATGCGCAATGCGAAGTTTGCAAAAATGCGTGCTGATACGCAGGCGAGAGCGCCTACAAATGCATGCGTCATGACCAGCCCGCACGTGGCGCGGATCAACGAGCACAGCACGGTTGGGGGCCGGCTGCTGCAGGAAACAGAAAGCACGGATCCCATGAAACCTGGAATGGTTCGGGCTGGAATGGCTGTGGAATACGGTGAGGATGACGCACGGGCGAAGAAGCACGACAAACAGTGAGTCCAGCCGACACCCAGCACTCCTACTACAACCAAGCCCCCCCCCTCCCCTTGATGTATGTTGAAACAATGGAATGGCTGACCTGAACAGCGCTATGGTGCAAACGATGCGTTGCACGTGAGGGTGGGGACACACCACCGGGCGTAATGGTGGGAATGTGGCGCGCACGGTGCAGGGGATGGTCCACGAGGTTCGGAGCGATGCGGAGCGCAGACCTGCACCCTCGGGTACACGCCGCCACAATCTGCAACTCGAACCGTTGCGATGTGCCTTGCTACTAGAATAAGGCTAACCAGTCTAACGCATGCAGGTGGTCCCCTGCTGCTGGTCTGCTTCTGCAGTGTAGGCGTATGCAAGGTGCACTGCGTCCCGCCTTGCGTGCCGTAGGTTGTACACCTGCTAGCGTGTCTGGCTGTGAAGGCTTCCCGGTGATTGAAGAAGGGAGGACTGACGGTGCATCCATGCGGGTGTTCGCAGGATCGGGTTAGGATGGAATTTACCGGGCTCGTAATTGTGGTTCCGGGCCCTAGGCAGCACTGGAAGAACAATGACGTGATCCAAGAGCGCCTCGTGAAGGAGCTCAAGGAGTTACGCGACGGGCACGCTGACGACAAAGGCACGCCGTTCCGAGTATACGATGGTTACTTTGGCAAGTGGCATGATAAGTTCAGTGTGTTTCTGGTGCTGTGCTACTGTGACACCGTTGCGCGGAACGATCTGGGAAGGTTCGCTCCGGTGGCTGCCAGACGCAACGATTACCTGAGCCTGTGGGAGGGCACCCCCGGACCAACTGGTGGGATGTATTGCCTAGGCTATGCCAAGCCTATCGCACAAAGCTATTTACCGGACGGGGAGACGGTTCATGCCTGGGACCCGTCGGTGCTATTAACCCAGGAGGATCACGAGGAACTAGTCAAGCTAACCCAGGAGGGCGCTGATCCCATGCGGACCGGGCGCTACGGTAAGGGTCCCCTGGAGGCCCTGGAATATTTCACCGCCATGTCGGCATACGTGCTGCCTTTCATGCACTGTATGACCTTCGGTGTCGTGAAGAGTACTGTGAAGATGTTCCGCCACAAGGTGCCCAACTGCGATGACACGTGCTACTTCAACGCCGCGCAGCTACAGCAGCTACAGAAGAACGGCAAAGGGCTGTGTGCCCCGCACGACATGCACCGTGAGTACCAGGACGTGGTGCAATATGCAGGTAGGTGTGCTGGCAGGCATGATTGCAGGAAAGCTGTTCTTCCCATGCATGCGAGATCTACGTGAATTGTGTGCATAGGCCCGCCCGTTGTATGGGTTGACCATTGATTGAATGAACGGTGCATGCATGCTGATGTCGCCCGAAACGCTTGGTTTGTTTGCAGGGAACTACACTATGGAGGACTGGCTCAACTTCATTTTGATATTCAGCCCGCTGGTATTCATGGACGTCCTGTGGAGTCTCAACCGAGAGTTGGACAGGGCTTGGTGGAAGCTGAGGGAGGCTGTGATATATTTCATCCGGCAGGTGTGCGCCGGCACAATCGAAGACCGCGCAGAGGCTCGCGCACAAGCGGAGCTGCGTATGAGGGAGTTCGCAGTCATTATTGAGAACGAGTGCCCTATGAACATGCTGACGCTGAATCTACGCCTAGCCGTGGTACACTTGTGCAAGCAAGAGGAGAAGGTAGGCGTTGTCAGCTCCAACATCGAGCTATGGGTGGAGCGCCTGTTGGGGGAGGCGAAGGGGGTGGTGCCGGAGCCGGTGGGGGGGAAGGCCATCGATTCATGCATCGGTAACGCCTACTTGCTGAAAGACCGTGTAGATGACATGGCCCACTTGTACCCCGGGATCCGGTTCCTTCCAGACTATGTCGCGCACTCGGTGAAAGAGGACGGCCCGGGTTTCCGCGATGACCCGGGGCTCACGTGTCACTTCATGGATGTCGGTCATCACATCATCCGCGGTGGCGTGGCTGTATCCGCGCTAAGCGCCGATGCGGAAGGAAGGCTGCTGCCGGGCCTGGCGGCTTCCTTGCGTGCCATGCACGGTGAGCGATACGAGCTAGAACGGGACGCCTTGGACGTCCTATGTTTTCCACGAATGCGGCACGGCGACGAGGACTTCACGTCCACGATGTACACCAGGGCAGTAACCAGAATCTCCTACAACGTAGCCTTAGCATCCTCTGAAGCCGATGCATTTGAATACGGCCGCGTGGAAGCTTACTATCTGATCTGGGACCCGGCCACACATTGCGCTGTGTGCCGTCTAGCCATGGTGACGGCATACCCGACTATCAAAAACGCGCGCATGAACAGCCGTGCCGTCTTTGTCTTGAACGAGGATGCCAAACATACCCTGCTGATGCCGGCGTCACGCCTTGAGACCAAGTGTATCTGCCACCGTCCTCCGGGATTTAAAATCCCCCTCCACGTCATCTACCTTTGGCCAGGAATGAAATCTGCACGATGCTCAAGACCTTAGCAACGGCAAGCTAGAAACCAGCAGCATGCGTCCTTCCTTCCTCTCTCCTTATTGCTTCTAGTGTGACCTTACTTGCAAAGCCACGTACTTACCTACCTAGCATATCTGGTAACAGTTATGTAACATTCCATGCATGATTGCCACGTGCACTAATCTTGCACACGTGTCCGTATCACAGTGCATCCTGCCTGCCACATGTCCAACCGTGGTCATACCGTGGTAAATTTACCGGTCATATGTGGTAATTTTACCATTGGGGGTCAATTTACCGGTCATATGTGGTAATTTTACCATTGGGGGTCAATTTACCGGTCGTAGGGGGGTACCATGGTAAATTATATACAGCAATGGTAAACAATAATATATAATTACCGCGCTATAAGTAAATGTGGTAAAATCGTGTTAGAAAAGTGCCAACAGACCAATAGGAAATTACCCACGGGATTTATATCGCCACTATTAGTGTAATGGTGGTAAAACACCAATTTACCACAATTTACCCCCAGTTTACCACATTTTACCACCATTTTACCACGTTTATTTCTCAGTGTGTCTGTTTTTTGCACCTCAGTTTTGGTGCCTATTGCAGTGTACTGCATGTCTCTAAATCTCCTCATCACACTGTCATGCGCGTGTTTCACTTCGGTGAGTACAATTACTTGTAAACTCTGTTGGTTATGGTCTCTTTTGCTAATGACTTCGGCAAGGTCGAGGCAGGCATCACTTTGTCCCGCCACATTCCAGGTGAGCATGTGTAGGCGGTCCTTTCCTATGTCCGCTTTCATTGGTTCTGTGAGAGGGGGTTGGTTTTCTCGGGAGTCTTGACTCGCCTCTGGTGCTTCTAATCGTGCGTCTTCGAATTTTTCCCATTGTGTTGTTGGTTCGTCCTGTGCTTGTTCCCATTCTTCGTTCGGGTGGGTTTCCTGTGCTTGCTGTTCCTCAGTTATTTGCCCGTCGTCACTCGGGGTTGTCGCGGGGGCTAATCTGTGGAGCCATCCCCATAGACCCGGCTGCTTCGTAGTAGTTTTGCGTGCCCTCTCTTGGGTTTGCGGTGCCTGTTCTTCGGTCTCCAGGTCTGTGTTCAGGTCATCCGCAGGCCTCTGGGTCTCCTTCGCTCGTTGGCTGTCCACATGCGTTCGGCTTTGCCCCTTGGCAGTGGCCATCCTTTCTTTCACTGACTGTTGTATGGACTTTCTGTAGGCGGTTATCGCAGTTCTGTCGGTGGCCCCCCATTTGCTGACCGCTTCGTTGAAGTGGGTGGGCCAGTGTCCTTCTGGGCATGTTTTTTGGTAATGCATCCAAGCTTCGGTGGCCATCAGGACCCACACCCCGCAGCTGTATTGGTCTTGCGCATTTTGGTTTCCTACATTCATCAGTTCCACTGTCACTTGTTTGTTGAGTGCCTTGGTCAGGTGTCCCGCCCAGTTGGTTAGTTCCGCCGTTAGCCTTTTAGTGTTGCGTAGAGTTGCGTTGGTTCTTCCATTCGAGGAGTCATATATCCAGAGCTTAAATTTGTCATTTCCTCTGTCTGGTCCGGCCAGCACTACCCTCCAGTGTTTGCCATCACAAACCGGTATGCAGAAGCCCCGGGAATTTCCGAGTAGCTGTAGTGCCTTCGTTGTGTGTGACTCTCCGTTATTATCCGGTTTTAGTGTTTCCCTCATTGTGGCTATTACCAGGGGGGGTATTGGGTCGTCTTCATATAGCGCATGGGCATGTTGCATTTGGAACATGTTTAGTCGGCCCTTCTTTTCGAACAGTCCCTTTGTGGTGGTGTTGTATGGGTACATTCCCGCATGGTCCTGGGTTCCTCCACCCGTCATGTTCGTTTCCCAGCGACGGTTGTGCTGCCATATCCTCTGTCTAGTTCTTCGCATCAGCAGTTTGCCTTTCGTTGGGGTGCCTTCTTTTATCGCTGCTATCGAGTGTTCTGGCCTCCTTGTTCTGACGAACATGGGTTTGCCGTTGCGGTAAATTATCTTGAGTAATTTGTGGCCTTGGGGTGGCTGTGTCCGCCGCGTCGCCGCATTGCTCACCGCGGTCTTTTTTCTTCGCGTTCTGCGGCTAATCGTCATGGTGTTGCGTTTAGTGTTGTTTATTCCCCCTGTGCTACCGCGAGTCTTTCCTCTTGGTATTAGCGTCATTAGCAGTGTAATGAGTATCGGGGTTATGGCAAGTGCAGCGTCCCACAGTGGCCCGGCAACTCCATGTCGTGTTCCCCTCGGGTTGTGTGGTTCTGCTTGCATCCGTGAGTTTATGGTTACAGCGTTACATTGCGCCAAATCACTTTTTGTAACACCCCTAGCACTTTTTCCAGGGTGGGCCCCGTTTCTTGTGTGTGTTTTCGTGGTTGTGTAAAAATTTTGGGGCGTTTGAGTGTGTTTTCCAAAAAAGTTTGTTTTTACGTAGAGCATTTTCGGGAATTCGCTTGTGGTCGAATGTCGGCAGTTTGCTCTCATTTTTTGTGTGTGGCAGCTTCCTGTTCTTCCTAGCATATTCCCAAAGTTTTTCGGCGTTCCTATTATTATACTGGCCTGTGTGGAGTCAATTGTACCGTTATTTGGTAGGGTTTCAGTAGGGTTGGTGCTTATATTGTGGCGGGGGCCCGTTGGTTTGCAGGGTGGGGGCTCATTTAACTTGTCTTCATGTGTTCGGCATAGTTTCTGGTCGGGGTGCTTGTTTCTACCCCGCCCCACCCGTTTCGGTTGCATCCATTGTGCCTGTGTTGCTGTCGAGTTAACGGTTACAGCGTTACACTGCCCTAAAGCCCCTGTTGTAACGCCCTTGACATCTTTTCCTTGGCGGCCCCCCCATGGTGTATGTCGTCCCGTTGGTGTGCCAAATTTTCGGGGGGTTCTGGAATGTTCTGCGAAATTTATTGTTTTTACGTAGAGCAATTTTAGGAATTCGCTTGTGGTCGAAGGTTGGTGGTCGGTCCTGACATTTCGTACAGCGCTTTCCCTTACCCTGTTGAGCCATCCTACAAAGTTTTTCGTCATCCTTTCCCACCTATCGGACTCTGTGTGGCCATTTGTGGCAGTCCCTCTTAGGGTTACGGTAGGGTTCATACCATTATTGCTGGGGTTGTCAGTTATGTGGTGTGAATAGTGGTTTAAGCTCGTGTTAATTTTGGTAGCTTCGTGGTAATAATTGGGGAAGTTATTGCTGAATATGGTATGGTCATTCTGCCTGTGTTCGGAGGTAGGCAGAGGAGCACATTCATGGGCACGGGGGTCAACATAGTGGGACGTTGGGTTATTTGGAAGTTGGCCATATGCTACAGACAGTGCAGGAAGGCAGGCTACCAAGAAATAGATGAATATTACTATTAAGTATGTTCTACCTACACTGGTGTTCACTGCAAGGTCTTCTACCATTATTCTACCTACTGGGAGTTTGTGGTCTTTTGTTCCAGCTAAAACCTTCTGGACAGTGCCGCCTGTGAAACATGCCCCCCCTATGTATGTCAGTGGTGTGTCAGTTTGTTCTGAAACAGGAAAAGGTCTGTAAGTGGGGTTGGGCAGGTTGCTTACCGTTCTGGTGATCGGTCCCTCTTCCCTTTGAGGGGCTGCTTTGGCCTTCCTTTTCTTCGTCGGGCTTTCCGTCTCGATCTTCCCCTCACCAGCAGCTGTGCTTGCAGGTTCGTTTTTTCGTTTCGGGATCGTTTGACTCCTGGTGGCCGGGCTCGTTTCGATCGGCCCCAGTTCAGTCTGGGGTGGCCCCCCCTTCTCCTGGGGGGGGGTACTGTCTGGCGCCCCTCTCCGTCGTGCACCGATTGTTGGCTCGTCAGTGCGTCTACCAGTGCTTTGATGGAGGCCGTGGTGTTTCGTGTTTCTCCGATGAGGGCCTTCGAGCTCTCCTTCTGGCCGGCGACCACCGAGCCCAGGACGATGAGTAGCTCACGGTGACGTTCGGAAGTCTTTTCGTCCTCTGCTATCTGGAGGTCTCGAAGTCTTTGTATGTTGGCGGGGAGCCCGTCGTTGAAGAGTTTCAGCTGATGTGTGAGGTCGATGAGAGTCTTGGTGACCTCGGGGGGGATCGTTCCCTGGTCAGCCTTACCTGCCGTTCTCCTAACTGCACTCTTGGCTGCTGCCTCCACTCGGTGGATGGCGGCGGCAGCCTGCTGCCCGGGGTCGCCTAGCTTCTCGTCCCCTACTTTCCTTCCAGGCGATTGGCGGGGGGCCCCTTTCATTTTCGCTGCTTCTGTGCCGGGCCCCTTCTGGCTCCACCTTCCCACCTCTAGCTCAACGGATGCGTACAGCTTCTTACCTTCTTTGTTTATCCCCGCCAGTACGGAGATGGTCTGTGTCCCTTGCTGCCCAGCCTCGTACAGAGCTTCGTATGCAGGCTGGGTTAGGACACAGTAGTGGTTGATCGTTCTGTTCCCGTTCCTCTTCCACTGGATGAGGGTCGCCGGGTTCCCCCAGTTGGATGGGGCCCACTGCCCCGTTCCAACGTGGAGCCGGAAGATGTCTTGGAGGGTCTCAAGCTTGTTGGTGGAGGCCGTCAGCTTTTGTACGTGCGCTGCGATGGCCTCCACCAGACTGGAGCGGTGTGAGGTGAACAGGACCTGTTTGTAGTCGATGACTACCACCCCGGTCCTGTTCGATTCTTCTGTTTGTTGTTTCGACGGGAGCCATACTGGGATGGTGGGGACCCCGAAGTCATATGGGTTTTGAAGGATGGCTTGTGCTGCCTCGGGGGAGACTGCTTCCAGCAGTAGAACCTCCCTCAGTCCCGAGTCCTTTTCCGATTCTTTTTTTGCACCTTTCTTGATCTTGTCTACAAGATGCCCGAGGGGATGACGGTCCTCCTCCTTAAACATAAACTGACCTGCAAGTGTGCAGGCCACGTCCCGGAGGGTGACTTCTTTTCCCAGACCCTCCCCGTACACCAGTATGGTACGGTCCGCTGCTGGCCCTACAGTGGGGTTCCAGGGGGACCATACATATATACACGGTATGGCCTGCTGCTCCGGAGAGAAGGTTTGGTGCTGCTGGGGCCTGCAACGCATGGGCAGCCTGAATATTGGGTTGTGTAGGACGAGCAGCGCGATTTTTCTGGTTTTGAAAGCCAGGTCTATCTGCGCTACTCGTCCTCGCTCGTCGAGCCAGATGTGGGTGTGTTCGTGGTTGAAAACCCTGGTATAGGGATCTTCCGTGCTGAGCCTGATTGCCGCGTCCAGGTACCGCAGGTACTGGATGGCCGATTCCACCGTTTCAGCCAGGTCTGTTATTTTGAGCTGGGGCCTGCCTTTGGACGGCAGCCCTGTGTGCGTCGTGTGCTCAGGGCTGAGGTCACAGCCCGTGAGGGCCCGGATGTGCAAAGGGACATGGATTCCCTCCATATCGTCCGATCCCTCTGTGGGGACTCCCAGTTTGCTGATGAGGGCCGGCGGGTCTTCAGCCGTGATTACTGGTCGCTTGTCGACGCAGTATCTGGCAGCCTGCTCTTTGATGTATTTTGCTGGCAGCTCCTCAGACCGCTGCTTTCTCGGCATGTCTGAGATTTGCTTTAGGAACTTTTTGGCTGACGGGATCGCCTTCGGTGGGTGCTGTACCACTCCCGGCGTCGCGAATATGTCCAGAGGTTCTGTGAGAGCCTCCTGGATTCTGGTATGGGGGACCTTTGTTGTGTTCTCCTCCTTCGGGGGTTCCCCTTCGGATTCGTTTGGCTCTTTTTGTTTTTCGATTTTCGTGGTTTTCCCAACCGGTTGTCCCAACTGAGGTTGTCCCAACTGGTCCCCTTCGGGGCGACCAGTACGGGGCCTGGACTCGCCAGCGCTCCCGATTTTCTTACGTTTTTCGGTTTGAGGTTTTCCCAACTGGTCCCTATCGGGGCGACCAGTACGGGGCTCAGCAGTGCTGGCGCTCCCGATTTCTGTTTGTTCACCCGTTGAGGGCACCTCCTCAGCACCGTGGTGCTGGGTCTTTGATTTTTCACTGCTTGGTCAAAGGTTACAACCTTGGCACGCTTCTGTGCCCTGTCGGGTTTTTCGTAGGGCAGGGGAGAGCCAAACTTGTGGAAAAAAGTTTGCGCATCACAGGAGTGTTCTTCGTCGGTGGTGATGCGCCCGCTCAGTTCTGACACTTCCCCTGAGAGGGCGGGTGAGCCTGATTGGGCGCTTGAGTATGGGGATGTTGGTTCGTTGCGTTCCACTGAGTCAACCTGCATGGATGCAGGCTGCTCCTGGTACCACTGCTCGAAGTTCTGTATGTCCTCTGGACGGATTTGGTCGCTTTGGGTGGGGGAGGCTGCCATATCACTCATTTTGGTTTGGGGTTGAAGGGTGTTTTGAGAGCTGAGGTGCGGTTGTCGCGAGAGGTCTGTGAGTTTTGAATCGGGTGTCGTACGTTTCCGTACCTGGTGTGCGTCAGTCTTCACTTCGCCTGCTTCCGTGTCCTGCGGCCGACAATGAAGACCGTTAGGGCCGTGTCTCATCTCATCTGTCGGGTTGGGCGGGTGCGGGTGGGCCAAATCCTCATAATGCCGTTGGGCAGAATCTCCACGTCGGTCTGTTACTTCATTTGTCCTCCCTGCGGGCACAGTTAGTGGCAAGAAAATAATTTTTTGTCGCGGCTCTATTTTTGGGCCCGCGGCTTGTAGGAGGTGGCACGCTCAGGCGGGACGCCGAGAAGTGTGAGGCACTCCCGTGTAGACAGCTTGGCGTCCACTCGGGTAGAGCGCAAATCCAGCATCCCGTCGAGTTGGGTTGTTGAACAAGGTCTCTTGATCCAACGCATGTCTCCTGGGGGATTCATTATCCACCGAACACTGCCATTTTGGTATGGGGCCTCCCCCTCCGACTTCTTGCGGGCTGAGGAAACCTTTTGGTGCCGGGTATACCCGGAGCGGTCCGGGGGTTTCTCCACGGTCGTTCCTCCTCTTTGTGTCACCTCTTAGCGTGGGCTCTGCAGGCCAACTTCCCCCATGAGCCAGTCGGTGACCCCTCCGGGCATTGCACTGTCGGGGGACCTCCGATTATTTGGGGAGTTTGCACCCGCCCTAGCCGTGTGTGCAGCCAGCTCCCCCCCCTCTTGCGATACTCAAAACAGCATTCAATTCTTGAATGTCGCTGCCGCTGAGAAGCGCTGGTTCTGCGTGTGCCGCAAACTCTTCTGGGTGTTCCTGAGCGTAGATAGCGACGGCGTATCTGATCGACCGCAGCCCACATCGCCCTCTCGTCCATGCCGCGTTCCCCGGCGGGCAAGGGGTTGACTACTAGTTTTATCAAGCCGAGTGTTGGAATCACGCAACATATCTTCTCCACCACCTTGTCCCTCATAGTTTTGTGCATGCCATCAGAATAAGCCAGCTGACCTTTGAAAGGTGGCTTCCCGAGGACTCTGTCCATTAATAGCATCACCTTGGCCGGCGACCACGGAATGTCCAAGGGACAGATGAAGTACTGCAAAGGCGGCCTGTGAGAAATACATTTGTTAGTTTCAAATAACAAACATGGAACAATATCAATATTGATATTGCTATGTTTTGATTGCGTGCCTTTCGAACAACAACGCGCGGAGTCCAAGTTCTTACAAGCGCTGACGCAACTGTCTTATCTCGACATCGGGGTCCTTTGAGGGGACATACGTCGAGCTCTTGCTTCCTCGAATAACGTACTCCAAAGCCCGAACATCTTGCACCGCCTCTGACACGTTCAGTACGTCTTGTAGGGTGGTTGACTCGTGTCCACTCAGCAGTTTGTTCATCACATTGGCGGTTGCAGCCATCTTCAGGTTTTCCAATCGAGCTGCGCCCATCTCGGGGATTGCCTTCAAGACTGCCTCAGTTTCGGTTTCCCCAAGCTCTGCTGGCTTGGTTTTTTTGACAAGGTTTGTGCAAGAGTGTTTCTCGATGTGTTTAAACATCGACAAATAGCCTGAACCGGGCTTAAGTTCACCACGGTAAAGCGTGGCGGTAGCGGCACAAGGTTCCATGGATGTAGTTTGTTTGCACTTTGGATATTTCGGTGCCACTTGTACTTGTTTACCTTGTTGCGCCACCTATTGAATTAAAGGCTATATTTATTCAATAAAAATATTTTGCAAGGAATTAACAATATTCGTCATCGATGCCAAAACAGTCAAAACATTATAAAACAGTTACTCTCAAGAAATAAACTTGCGAAAGAACTGTCACCGATGACGATATTTGAAAGTACTATAATTATACAAAGTACAAAAACAGTTTCATACCTTTTCAATGAAGTTTTTGTCATGTATTTGAAGGAACGGACAAGTCTTATTCTTGCATACTGCCTCTCCAAGGCATTTCACACTTCGAATGTCGACCTTGGCACCCAACTGCTTCCAGTTATCAGTTATTGCCTTGTCGGTCGCTTTATTCGCATGTGACCAAGTACGCGGTGTTTGAAAGAACGGTAGTTTACTCAATGAACACCCACGCTTGTCCTTGTTTGGAGGTTGTTTGACGTGGAAACCGAAGGTAGTGTTCCCGTCGACGTTAGGAGGCACTTGGGTGGTGAAGATTGTATCTTTAGGGAACGCGTTTGCAAACTCAAAGTCCTGCTTTGACAAATTCGCAACAGGAGTATCAAGCTCTGGTTCAAAGGTATCTGCAGGTTCCGAGTCGCATAAGTTGTCAAAAGTGGAAGCAGCTTCGCCAGTGATCTCAGGTTCGTCCTCAGACCCTGAAGCCGCGGAGGTTGCGGGAGGAGTTTTCGGTGAAGCGTCTTCGGGCTCGTCTTCGGTATCAATCAAACAACCTATAACGGAGTAGCCCCATTCCGGGTCCACGCGGTACACCTCCTTGTCACAGACATATTTCCTACTAGCCAGTTTTGCAACAGCCAATCCATCGTCGGGGTTAAGTCCGAAGGCGTCACAAATGTCCTTGTGCAAAACTTGGCATCTCTTCCCACGTACACGCCATGGAATAGGCCGACAAAGAAGAACACCTTGAGGGGTTTCGAAGAAGAAATCCACAAAGTTGCCCATTGTGCAAATGGAATAGTTCAAATAGCTGTAATATTTCACACGCACTCGAATGTCATCGATGACGAAAAAGGTAACATGTAAAGATTCAGTCAGAGCTGAGAGAGAGGGAGGGGGCGTAGTGTCATCGATGACATGTTATCAACAAAACAATAATTTGTCAAGTATTTACCTGCTATCAAGCTAATTGAAATGTCATCTCGAAGTTGCAACCTTCTTGGAGTTCTATATTTGTTTGTTAAGGAGTGTGCAGTTCGAAAAATAAGTTGTTGTTAAGTAGTCCGCGCCAGAAAGTTGAAAATTAAAATTGCCAATTCCCTCTGGCTCGTCTCTGCCAGACTCCCTTCCCAGCCTACCCCCTAACCCCCCACCCCACCCCAAAAAAACGCGCGCGACGCGCGGCTGGAAGTCACGAGTGGTTGACGAATTTAGACAATAAGAAGCGGAAAGTGGCGGCCCCTTTGTCAGTTCAAAATATTTGTCACTGCCACCCCACCTCACTCCACAGTCAACGCTGCACACTCAGTGATAATTAAATGGCAGACTCGGCCGGAAAAAGAAACTCTAAAACGCCCATAGAATGGAACGTAGTCAGCAAGGCAAGAAGTGCGCGGGGCAAGTCTGCACCCACCAGTTCTGAACAAGAGTCAGACGAGGTCATTGAGTCTCTTAACATTGGGCAGATACACAAGGCAAGATATGTTGAAACAAAGGAACTGAACTTGAGTGAGTGCTCTTTTGATGACAATCCAAGAGGTCACAAGCATTGTGCGGTGGAGGCCATGAAGCGCATCGAGCTCGTGGGACTCGACCCCAGCTGCGACATGATGTGGTACAAGACGCCGAGCAGTAAAAAGTAAGCTATTTCTTTCTTTGCAGTCGTGCGTTCTTTTTACTTTCCTGACCTATTAGCTTTAATTATAGGCACAAGTACAAGGCAATTGACGGACACGGAAGAAACGAAGGTTTCCGGAAGGCGCATAAAGACGGTGGCATCATTGCAGGCAAGAAAGTCGCACCCGGCGACGAGCGCTGGCTGAAGGCCCGGGTGCAGGTACGGTTTTATTTTTTTCAATCTTTTCATTGATAACATTTTGGGTTAAAAAGGTTGTCATCGGTGTCCCTCTGAGTTTTTTTTTTGCATCGATGACAACCTTCCTGTATTTTGTCAGGGAGTTCGCTTTTGGTTCGTGCTTTAACTCTTTCTCAAACGTCATCGATGACAAAGCACGTCTCTGCGCGGACATTTAGTCGTTATATTTCTAGGAACTTAGTATTCTTTGTCATCGATGACGGTCTGGGTACCTGTCGTGTTTATTCACTGGACGTATATACGTTTAGAAATATTTTTGTCATCGATGACAATATTTTTCTGAGCCTGAATGCTTGTGCCAGGTTTTTTCTGAGGACATAACGCCACTGGAGATCAACTTTCTTGCGGGCTCGCGTTTTGTGACGAACGAGAAGGGGGTGAAGGCTTATAATTGTTTTTCAAAGTTCATGTATTTTGATCGCCTTTTGAAAGCCTGGCCATCCAAAGGAAACGAAGCTTTCTGGACCTGCGATGGTTGCTCGTTACGGCACGCTCGACGAAGACTACAACCAAACCTTTTTCAAGAAGCTCATCTCCGTTCACAGACTTTTAAGTGAGGACCAGCGACTGCTTGATTTGGTCGAGAAGAACTGCGAGGACCTTGGAAGTCACAGTCCTTTCGGGTTTGCTAGTTTGTATTCAAACAAGGAGCTTGGGGATTTGTCGCTGGAAAATAAGGTATAACTTACGCAAGAAAAATATTCTTTACCGTATATTTGTTTCCGTTTTAAGTATTGTTGTCATCGATGACAACTGCGTACATGTATTCCTGTTGTCGGCATGCAGAACAGGTAGAACTTTAAAGCATGGCATGTTGTTGTGACTTTTCAGGTGAAAGCTTTTCAGACGGTGTGCAAGAATGTGACGTACTTCAAGCACGGAGAAGATTCTGAGAAAGGACACTGGCTGCAGACACAAACCATGCAGGATCACACGCCGATCATTAAGTCAGCAAGGGGCTTTACTGACTTCTGTACAACCCTTAGAATGAGGGAAAAGATAACGGCAAGACTTGAAGAGCTCATGAAAGAAACGGGTGTTACTTTCAACCAAGAAAAAGCAGATGAGTTCATGACTGGAATCGTTAAAGGATGGTAAGGTTATTTTCCCTTCTTCTTTTCCTTTTGACAATGTGCTTCCTTTGAACAATGTGCTTTAGTTGTCATTGCAAGCTGTTATTATTTATAGCTAACGAATAAAGTGTGTCTCGCAGCCAAGACAGCTATCTATTTCCGGTTGAGAAAAGCCCGTTGCCTTCCAGCCCAGTAGCTTGCAGACTGAAAGAGGACGAAATAAAAAAGGCACTTGCGTTCGTGGAGGGGAAGTTCAAAACCACAGTTTTCTTCAAGGACGGCGAAGTGGATGAGATGGAGGTCGTTAATGTTTATGTAAAACCTGCGGAGGACGGGTCGGGTGAAAAGCATGCAAAAGAAGCAGTCTCTGGAGAGAACGTGGCTGAGTCTCAGCATGACAAGCAGCGTGCTACTACTTCTGATTATGATCAATTTCAAGCCTGGTTGCACCCCATTGACGAATTGGTTGGGGGGCAAGGAACTTCCAACGAGGACACCGCGGAGCCGGAAGGGTTAATGGAGGACTTGGTGGACGTGCGGACCTTCTTTAAGCCAGCGGAAAGTGCTGGTACGTAGAACTCCCAGGAAAACACTTGGTCACAAGAAACTAGTTTGTTTTTCGTCATCGATGACGAGGTTTTTCGTCATCAATGACGAAGTTTAGGCAATACATTACAATACTATTTTCTGTTTTTTCAGGTTCACACATGAGTTACATTTACTGTTCGAGACTGAACAAACTTTGATCACATGTTGTTCTCCTCGCAGAGAAGAACAAAGAAGAGGAAGAGCTGGAACAAGAGGCAAAGCAGGCAGCTGATGAGCACGAAGCTGCAAAGAAGACTGTGAATAAGTTAAATAAGGAAGTAAAGAAGTTGGAAGTCCTCCAAGCGATGGACTGTTTCACGGACACACGTGGTTGTACAACCCAACATCGAGTGGGATGCCAATTCCGACATGGGAGCTTCTGCGCACACAAAACGTAGCCCGTCGGGTTGATGCACATGCCGGGATCGTCCGCTCAGCTGTCACGGTGACAGAGAGGTACCTGTTGAACGTCCCGCCTTAGCGCAACTGATAACGCCGTGCGGCTTATGTTGGGACAGCGTGTGGGCACCGTGTGTTCTCGCGAGGGGGTCCTCCCATGTCGGCAAGCGTTATTCTCGGCCCTTGTGCTGACCACAGTGCGCACGATATTGCGGATTATACACAATTGGCGCATGCAGGGTGAGAGACATGGAACCGTTATTGTGTGCGGTGTGTTGTACCCCCTGTGGTCGCGCGAAGAGTGGGAGACCGGTGATTTCCCTCCGGTTACTGGCATGGAGTTCGTGGGGTGTCAGCCCGGAGGCGCGGACTCCCTCAATGTGGAAGGTGTGGGGGAGATCCTCGTGTTGTCGGATACCGAGAAAAACCCATTCGAATCGGGCATGGTAAGCACGGGATGCAATGTTTCACAGTTTGCACCGTTGATGACATATCGATTGTGGCGCACGTCCAGGAAAACCCGCGGCCGACGCTTTTGAGTACGGCACCGTGGAGGCTTACTACTTGATCTTCCTGAAGCGTTCCGCCGAGAACTAGAAGAAGCACAGTTGCTGTTTTATTTTCATCCACAAAATGGTTGGTAGGTATCTGCTTGATTTATAGACTGCAAAGCAAAGGGTGGGGGTCCCATGCCGCCCACCCTCCATCACGAGGTCACGCACGGTTGGCCTCCTGCTGGTTATCATATTGCACTTCATATCATCACAGCGTGCCGCCTGGCTATGGTGACCGCCTACCCCACTGTTGAGGACCTTACCATGAACAGCCGGGGCGTGTATGTGTGCAACGAGGCAGAAAAACGTACCCTTCTCCTACCGGTAAGCCGTCTCGAAACCAAGGTCATTATCCATCGCCCACCTGGAAACCGCGTACCTCTACACGCGACTTACCTATGGCCGGGGATGAAAGCGGTACGTTGCAAGAAGCAATAGCGCAAGCTACTTCATCAGCTCCGCGCAGCAATCGAAGGAGGACACCGAACGCCAACGCAGCTTCATCAGCTCCGTCCAATTGCTCTGTGTAGATAGCGAATGCCTGCTTGCCACATGGAGCGTATCTGTTCCAGTGGTACTTTTAGTAGCATCGGCAGTCCCTCTTAGCATGCCACGTGGGACAATCTGGAATTTCTGTTAATAGCTAGTGGTGCTAGTGTTAATAGACATGCCACGTGGAACAATTTGGAATTTCTGTTAATATCTAGTGGTGCTAGTGTTAATAGTCATGCCACGTGGACGATCCGGTCAAATCTGTTAATTTATGACCGTTTACAGTCTGCCAAGTGTTAGTATCCGGCAAAACTGTTAATCCAAGTGCCACGTGTATGATTCCTATTAAAAGTGTCAATTTTCTGTTAATATTCCTTACACGTGTAACGATCTCGCGAGGGGGGCCTATTTCAACTCCCTCCGGCACCCCTCCGATTAAGTGTTAACATTCTGTTAAAATTGTGCTAAATTAACATTCTGTTAACATTCTGTTAACATGAATTATATAATGTTAAACTTTCGCCCAAGAGCCAATCATTATTTACCACCGGGATTTACACCACCACTATTAACAGTTCCTACCCGTTAACACTTTTTAACACATAATTAACACTTTTTAACACTTTATTAACAGAAATTCTCAGTGGTGTGTGTGGACTTTCTGGACTATCGCATTGGGCACAATTCTATTGGTGCACAGGAGGCAAAGTGCAAGGCCATCCAGGACCTCCCGATGCCCCAGGACAAGACTGGGCTTCGCTCTATTCTGGGCATGATGAACTACTACAAGGGTCTTGTGGGGGAGCCAGGGGGACCAAACTATTCTGAGATGGCACGCCCCCTCAACGACCTGCTCAAGAAAGAGATCACAGATATCGAGGGAGCTTGGGGGAAGGAGCAGGACCAGGCGCTCCAGGACCTTAAGGACTCGCTCTGTGCTGGGAGATGTCTGAGGCCAATCGATTATGACAGGCCCCTCATATTGTACACTGACTGGAGTACCTATGGCATCGGCGCAGTGCTGGGCCAGAAGAACGACGATGGGAAAGAGTATATTTGCATGGCGATCAGTCGTTCTTTGAGCAAAACGGAAAGACAGTACGCCAGCTTCAAAGGTGAGATGCTCGCCGTGGTGTGGCAGTGCGCACGCTGAGGCAGTACCTGCATGGCGTCCATTTCACGCTGGTGACCGATCACTCGCCACTCACTACTTTGATGGAAAAGTCCGACCTTCAGGGGCAGCATTTACGATGGGCGATCAGCCTACAGGAGTTCGACTTCACGGTGCAATATCGCCCGGGGGCTAAGAACAGCAATGCCGACGTGCCATCTCGTTACCCGTTACTGTCCACGACGGACGAGACTGGGGCAAGGCACGAGCGAGAAAAGGCATCTGCGCTTCACGTAGGCGTGGGGGAAGTTTACACGAAGGATTTCTGCGACAGCTTGTGCTTCATGCTGGCCGGTGACCCTCCCGCAGGGGAAGAGGTGACGCCAGAGGTGCAGGTCGCTAACTACTGTATTGCAAGATGGCCGCCAGAGGGCAGCTGGGCACGAGCCCAGTACATCGCCTATTCGACTTGCACCATCAAGATGAGTTGGAGTGTAATCACGCGGCCCTGTTCGACACGGACCAACCAGAGCTGGTGGTCGACTCTGGGAGGCCAGCGAGAGCAGCTTGGAAGGCGCTGAGCTTGGTGCGACCCACACGAGGCACGCATGGCGAAGGCAGTCCTGCTGTATACAGCAACGAATACTTTGAAGGTGAACGCATCTTGAAGCCTGAGAAGGTGGACACCAGGGTGCTGGACAAGCGGTTCTTCTCACAAGCTCGTGAAGAAGGTGTGGTATGTTATGAGCCGTGTGGAGGCCTCTGTGCTGGCCTGGAGATGTTGCTCCGCAATGGAGTAAAGGTGAAGCGATACTTGAATCAAGACATATCGACAAGCAGTCAGGCGGTGGCCAGAGCCAGGTGCACAGCATTATTGAGGCGGTATCCTGACCTTATGTCGCCCGATGCGGTGGAGTTTGGGGCCCTACCTCACGATCTACACGACACCACGAGCGCCGATTTCATTCGAGCAGGAGCTCTTCGAGGGCAGCAGTGGGTCATGGTATGCGGGTTTCCCTTGCCAGGATCTCTCTCCAGCTGGTACGCTCACCGGCTTGGATGGCAGGCACAGCAAACTATTTTATGAAGTGGTTCGGCTTTTGTCCACGCTGCAGCAGCTACAGAAGCAACGACCTCTACAGTAGGCTACGTCCTGGAGAACGTTTCTCCGCTGGCACACAGGCCTGGAACCAAGATCAGGGACGAGGTCTTCCCTTACATCGCCAGCGTGATTGGCCGACCAGTAAGCGTGTCCTTTGACGCGGCACAGGCAGGCGCTTACGCTCACCGACCGAGGGCATATTGGAGTAACCTGTTCCAGAATTACCAATTTCGCTCTGTGATGGGCAAGGTGGCGAGACCAGAAGGACGGGTCGTAGCATCGATCCTATGCAAGGGCTGGCAGCCCAGGCCTGTGGTGAGGACAGACCGCGCACCCCACTATGTGGTAAACGTGGTGGGGGAACCATTGAAGGCCCTTCCCACCATCATGGCGACGCAAGGATCTAGAGCATTTCAATCAGCAAGAATGGGAACCGTCGTGCGCAGCTCTGATGCAGACGCTGAGGAGGAATCCCGAGAGGTGAACCTCGACGAGAAATCGCGAGCCATGGGCTACAGTGCGGACGAGTTACGCATGGCGGATGGCCTGAACGATGTAGAATTGGCAAGCATTTTGGGCTTGGCCATGGACCGCAGGGCTATGGAGCTATTGATGGCGGTCGCAGAAGCAAGCAGGAAGGGGCTTCCCCACAGCGAGGAGTCCCTGGTGGCGGAGAATTCCCCAGGACAGCCTATTGCAACAACTGGGCAGACCATGTGAGGTCGGACCTTCAGCAGAGACAAGCTTTGCTGGCAGAATAAGTTGGAAATTCAAGCGCATACACCCAGCAGCTGGCGAAGACTATGAGCCACCGTGACTGGGAAGAGAAGTTGCAGACGATGTGCTCGCGAGGGCAGAAGGGTGCACAAGGCATCGGTGCCAAGCGGCAGAGCTCAGGTACCAAGAAGAAGAAGGAGTGGCAGCTTTACGCCATTGACCAATACCGTCTAAGGCACAAGAGTCACTTCGTGAAGGAGGGCGGGACCCAACCAGCACGCGCTGAGGTGCCTGCTTGGAGTCCACCTGGTGAAGACAAGGAGATGAGGCTTCCGAGACTTACATGTACCACCAGATTTACGAGCTCGGTGGCCAGTGTTGCTGAACAACAGGCCGACCGCGATAAGCATCGAGATGTGCATGATGATGTGTGGTGTCTCAGGTGGCTGAAGTCTGGTGGCAGCGTAGAATTACCGGAGGACGAAGTTCGCCGAGTAAAGAGGCGCGCAGCGCGGCACCGGTGGGACGAGGCCACGGACGAGATCTACATGATCACGTTGTCGGGCAAGGAGGTGAGGATTCCAAAGCCCGCTGACCGTTTGGCATTGGTCAAGGAGTACCACTCCAGGACTGGCCATTGGGGTATAAGACGTACCCAACATCTTCTATGGCAGCGACATTGGTGGGCTGACCTAAAGAAGGACGTGGAGGCGGTGGTCACTCAGTGTGAGACCTGCCAGCGAGTGAAGACTCACTACGCAAGGGAAGAGGCAGTCTTGTCCCCTTTGGAGATCGTATCGTTCATGTATCGCTGGTCACTGGACTTGGCGTGGCCTTCAAGAAGGATGACGAGGTCGGGCAACAGCAGGGTACTCATCATGACCGAGCACTACACCAGATTTATAGTCTGCATACCCATCCCCACCAACAAAGAAGCAAGCACCATTGCGGCAGCGTTTCGCAGTCATGTGCTGGCTGTCTTTGGGGCGCCAGCTGAATGGCTGGTGGACGGAGGCAAGGAGTTCGAGGGCGAGTTTGAGCAGCTATGCAGGGATTGCTTGATAGCCAGAAGGGTCACTTCACCAGACTCACAAGAAGGCAATGGGCTCACTGAGCGAGTGGTACGCACGATGAAGTTTTGCTTCAAGAAGCTCGCCTTGGAGAAGGGTCTCGACTACGAGTGGGACGAACAACTCTGGCCATTGGTGCTGAGTTACAACGCAGCCCGCCAGGAGTCCACAGGAGTGGCACCGTTCACCCTACTGTTTGCCCAAGAGGCAGTGGTGCCGCCAGATCTGAAGCAGGCGCCTAGCATGGACTTCAGTCTGGAGGTCAGTGACGCAGGGCACATATCTTCCTAGAATGACTCTCGGCCCGGAATCAAGAAAAACACGTGTTTTTGCTAGTTTTCAAATGTTTTCCATACTTAAGGATGAAAAATCGACCGGCCCGCTTTCGGCCCGGAGCTCTTTTTGGGCGCTGCTCTCGGCCCCGGGCCGGCCAATCCCCATAAGATATGTGCCCTGCAGTGACGACAAGGACACCCGAGCAGGGAAGATATCTTCCGGTGAGCTGGTACGGCCTCAAATAAAAAACTCTTTTGGCCCGCCTTCGGTCCGACCGGTCCAAACTACAAAATGCCCGCCGCAGGCGCGAAAATTTTAATCTTAAGTATGGGAAAATGCAAAAATCGCAAAAATTTCATCAAAATTTTAGAAGTTTGCGCCAAATTGGTTCGGCCCCAAAGCAATTTCTCTTTCGGCCCCTCTTCGGCCCGGGCCTCATTTTGGCGACTCAGTTCGGCCCGGGGCCGGCCAATCGGGGTAAGATATCTTCCCTGCACCCGAGTCAAGGACCTTCTGCAGAGAGCACAGGTGGTGAGGCGGCTAATGGTGCATGCTGGCTGCAGTCTGGAGATTGCACAGCACCGTGACACCTTACACTATGAAGGAAGAAGGGGTGGTGGTTACGAGCCTAAGCCGCATCAGTTCAAGGTGGGAGACTTCGTGTACATCAGACAGAAGCCCCGCAGTGGCATGGAGGTTGCCACCAAGTTCGCCATCCTCAAGTTGGTCAAGATACAACGAGATGGTGTGGTGGTGCTCGAAGACGCCGCCAAGATGAAAGAGAAGAGCACTGTGCAGAGTATTGCACCGTGTCACCTGCAGGTGAAGGATCAGTACGACTGCAGTGCAGCCGTGCCCAGCAGACATCTTGCGTGTGAGGTATGCAGGAAGGCTGATGGAGAAGCAGAAATGTTGTTGTGCGACACGTGCAACAAGGGTTACCATTTGTGGTGCCGCTTACCCCAGCGTTGTCGGAGGTGCCAGAAGGCGAGTGGCTGTGTCCTAGGTGCTCAGGCACGAGGATGCAAGCTACCAACGCCGAGGTGCAGGCCCAGGAGACTAAGGTCTCTTGCGTCTTGGAGGACAGGTTGGGGATGAAGGAGCAGCAGTTGAACGAGAAGCTGTCCCCAGACATGCGCCTGCTGCCAGCGGACGTGGGTCCCCGTCGTGTGGTGAAGGGAAACAAGTTTCAGCCATGGCAGGCTATCTCGTCAAGGGAGATGATGTTGGAAGAGAAGGACTTATTCCTTTAAATGCCAGACCAGGTGGACTGGGGCAGGCAAGACAAACTTTCAGAGGCCGTGAAAATCTTCATGCCTGGGCATTGGAATCGGAAGGACACCGCACCGTGTTGAGCACGAAATATCGGGAGCAGAAGGCGATGGCAAGGCAATTGAGGGATGCACCTCTAGTGCCTGCCTTGGCGGAAGAAGAGATTGAGAAGCGAGGAGAATTGAGGCACATGACCAGAGCCCAGGTGCGCGAGGCTAGCGCGCTACAGTGGGGGCTTGAGCTTGTCATTACGGTGCCTTCCGAGGTGAGACGCCTGGCGACAGAGGTGGACTGGAAGTCCATCGATGGCGTGTGGGACCCATGGGCAGGTACTGGGGTCATCAGTGAGGTGATGGTGGAGCAGTGGCCACAGCTGAGATTTATGAACAATGACTGGAACCCTCAGCTGGCTTGGTCTGAGGCGCGTGATGCACTTCAGCCAGGCAACTATCGCATACATGGTCTTCAATTTGGTTTGTGTTTTACTTTGACAACTAAAATCTCCAATCTGGTTTGCTGGCACAGTGCCTTTCAGTTGTTTAGCGGGAACTCCTTGCCCGCAGATTTATGCACTTGTGCTAGCTAGAGGGTTCAAATTTGTCTATCAGAATTGCACAGTTTGATTAGCAGTTAGGTCTGTCAACCTAGCTCCTGCCCCGAATTCACATCTGGACTTATCTGACTCACCTGTTAGTCACCACCCACAAAACTGGGGTGGTGTGCTGAAATCTGTATAGGTAGCCCTAACTGGGAGTCCCAGTGCAGGCCCCTATGACATATATTTAGGTAGCCAACTCTGGGCTGATGACTAACCCGTAAGTTCGTGCTGTGACGCACACCCGCGCGCGTCACAGGTAGCTAGACTCGAGACCGTCCCGACTCCGAGACCGTTTCGGGTATATCTAGCTTAGGGTTTATTTTCTTGAGAGAGTTTATCAATATTGGTTCAAGGACTGTCTGATATCCGTGAACCGGGATATTCCAGTACCTCTAAAGTGCGGTCGAAAGACGAAAAGTTCAGGGGTCGCTTCACTAGAAAGTTGATTTATATATTTCCAAGAGTAGAAAATCTTGTGATCATTGTATAATTTCTGCCGTGACGTTCAGACCCTGGACTTTTCATCGTAAGTCTCCCACCAACTGCCGGAACTACTGCATATTGTGAGCTCTACTATTTTTATGAATGTTGGTTGGGCTATCGCCTGCTTCGCGATCGTGTGCTGAATGTGATACGAATGACGTAATTAGACTTACACGATCACTAGAATGTAAAGCCAAAAAGGCCTTTTTATTATGATAACATGGTTTCCCCTGGCTTGTAAACGTATGTTGTATGGAGATATCTGATAGCCTGAAAAAACTGCTCATGCCAAGCCTGATCCTGCTTGATTTCATTGGGCACAGACCTGTTAACCCTGCTTTATTAGGTCAAGGTTCCGATCCATGGACAAACGCCCTATAAAATAACCCTGACAGTGACAACCCTGATGACATATTTCAATGTAAAAATGTAATATTCGAATATAGGGCGGTCAAATAGAGTCAAAGAGCTGCTGTCTAAAAAAAACTATGTTCGGATAAACGCGTTACGCGTAAATCTCAAAACGTCGAAAACACGTGTTTACGCGTAAATGCCGCGAATCTTGATTTTGGCACGATTTTACGTGTACCACAAACCACACTGCAAGGGTGGTACGTGGGACCCAGCGCAGTGCTAGGATTCAAGAGCAACATGCTAGGCGTGTGGTGCCTGAAAGGAGGAGCCCATTCATGTGTTTGTAGTCTCTAGGCGCGCGATTCGTGCACCTGTTCCTTTCACTTGTTCGGTACTTCCGTTACTTCCGTTACTTCCGTTAGGTTGACTGCATCAATGCACACTGCTACAACCGTAAGCTTACTATCATGCACTTTAGGTGTATGCACCAGAGTGCCACAACTCTTCTTTGTTATTACATGTAAATAATTTTGCAGATGGTTGTAGATAGCATATTCGTAATTCCGCAGAATTGAATGTATTATTGCAATGCACTAGCGTATGAATCGCAACTTGAATGTATTGGCTAGTAGTTGCTGTCCACCACTCCACTTGACTTGTCTTTTCGGTGTTTCGCACTCGAGAACTTGTGCACTTCCGTATGTTCTTCTATGATGCGAGGCACGTAGGGGGCCTAAGTTGTGTCTTGTGTGTAAGTTACGGCACATAAATACCGTAGATAGACAATAAGTAATAAGACATGTCAATATTATAGGGTTTATTGTACGATTATGTCCCGGTTGTACGGTAATGCTATTTCTACATAATGCATTACGCATTACGCGTAAATCTCAAAACCTTGGAAACACGTGTTTACGCGTAAATTACGTCGGGGGAGGTCACGTTTATCCGAACATAGAAAAAAAACATCACTCGATTTCGATAAAAACTCCGTTCGATATCGAGTTGGGGAAAAAACGGTTCCGATTGACGGCCGTCCACCTCTCGATTGCGCATTAGTACTGTAGGCTTGTACCGAAATTTGGGCTCTTGAAATCCGGGCCCAGCGGATGCCCCGGCGCGGCGTGTCACAGTGACATCACATCCTCCTCTTTTGTCTTTATCAGCCGAGCGTTTCAAATGTATTGTAATGGATAGTGCTCCTTGACAGAACTGCAACCGGACACCTGACCTGGACATGCCGAACACGGTCTCCGCAGAGTCATCACAATCTTTCTTACACGTCTACAGTTTGATTACGCCACGTTTGCGGTCTGTCCTAATTGCAGACTGTATTATTGGTCAGTAAGTCCACGTCTGCAGCCTGCCCTTTGCTGACTCTGCGGAGACCATGTTCAATATTTTCCGGTTCTGTCACACGGTCGTGACACTGTACTCGAACAGTCGTTATATACGGTTATACCTTATTACTGACATGGGCCAATTGCAACACAAATCGATACGTGGATCTCCATTTTTTCGATTTCGGTCTGCTTGCAACGAAATGTCAATAAATCGGAAAATCCAGCAATCGAAAATCGATTTGAAATCGAATGGCTTGAATCGCGACGATGCTCACTGCTCAAGCTCTGCGGATCTGCCCTCCTATCTCATATTGCGCTGACATGGCAGCTAACTTTTCAGTCATTTGCCCACGATGATCGTCCGCAGTATGCTCGATGTGACACTTTTCGCCCGATTCTTGTTGGCCATGTTGCTGTTGGGTTAAACTATACCGCCGCAGGCTCTCCCAATTCACTCTCCACGCAAATCCCACTTCCACCCACCTCATCACACTTCCACTCCACAACTCAAAATGTCTTTCACAGTTGCAAAGGAATTCATGGCTGTTGCCGTTAACAATGGTGCCAAGACCACCATGGCAAAGAAGGGAACTCTTACCCTGAAGAAGGCTGCCCCCGCCAAGAAGGCAGGCAGTGGCATTTTCCAGAAGAAGAAGGCACCTGCGCCCGCCAAGAAGTCTGCCCCCGCGGGCGGCCGTGGCACCGCTGCCGAGCGTCAGCTCTGGCTGCCTAACACTCAGCCCCCGGAGTGGTTGGATGGCTCCATGATCGGTGACCGTGGTTTCGACCCTCTCGGTCTCGGCAAGCCCGTTGAGTACTATTTGTTCGAACTTGATGCCCTTGAGCAGAACGACCCTGTGAACAAATCCGGAAACGTGTTCGCCAGCTTGACCCCCGACACGGCCGCAGTGTCTGAGGATTCTCTCCAGGTATAGGCAGAAAGTCTTTACTTTTTAGACGGGAGACGGTTGGAACAGTTGCACGATATGCTGAAAAAGAAAACACAGAAACTCAAGGCGACACTCGTCATGAATGTTTCCTGTAGAACCCTTTTTCTTAAAAGCATACAGTAAGTTGAACGTTTTGCATTTACAGCCATACAACGAGGTGTTCGACATCCAACGTTTCCGTGAGTGCGAGCTCATCCACGGTCGCTGGGCCATGCTTGGTGTTATGGGCGCTATCGTCGCCGAGCTTAACACCGGTGTGAGCTGGGTGAGTTTTCTATCTGTAGTCACGTAGCGCCTCCTTACTTCTGGTATTTACTCCTCGCCTGCGTTTCGCTACACGGTCCAAAAGCGGAGACCAGCCGCGGGAATCTCTCCCCCTCAAGTTTCGAGTAAGACTGCTGCGTGAAACTTGTACACATGAGCACCACAGTACAAGAGAAAGAGAAATTGTGTGCCACCGCCAGAACAGCTTGCAGACTCCCACCTCAGCACTCTTTTGAAGCATCCGGTTTTCGTTTGTGTGTGTGATAACTATTCAGGTGGACGCTGGCAAGGTTGAGCTTGAGGGCTCCCAGTACCTTGGTTACGGTCTTCCCTTCGATTTGACCACCTTGATTATCATCGAGGTTGTCATTATGGGATACGTTGAGGCCGCCCGTAACTCAGGTCAGTGCTTTCCCCGTGACTCCTTTCGTCTACTCAGGTCATTGCTCCCCTCGGATTTTTTCTGTTGGAAGGCACCTTTTCAAGATTCTCATACCGTTGGTGTCACTACAGAGTTGGACTTGGAGAAGCGATGCTACCCCGGTGGCGCCTTCGATCCCTTGAACTTGGCCGAGGACCCCGACCGTGCCGTCCAGCTGAAGACCGCTGAGATCAAGCACGCGAGGTTGGCTATGTTGGCCTTCCTTGGCTTCACCTTCCAAGCCGGTTTCACTGGCACCACCTCCCCCGTGGAGAACCTGTCCTTCCTGAACTAGATTTGAAAGACAATAGCTGGGTTGGGGGTAAAGTAAATAGTAGGTACCGTATGGTAAAGCATAATAACAATACTTCGTAAATATTATTTCATGTGGAGTGTACAATAGTTAAATTCGTCATTTTTTATGGTGGTGCGTTGATCCTTTCTTAAATTGTGATTTTCAATCATTGTTTGTTATTCTGGTGAACATTTCAAAGAAACCTATGATAAATTGTCCCCCAACTTTGTGATGACAACTTAGGCAAGATTCTGGGAGAGAATAAATTTGCGTGTTGTAATTCGTAACTTTCGCTGAAAAGGGTAAAAGAAAGTAACTTTCCATTCAGAATTTACCTCATTCTCAGAGATGCAAAGATAAGTTGAGGATATTGCATGTAATAACCAAGATTCACAATCACCTATGACTGAATACATCATGTACACCAACATACTAATGTAGATTCTGTACTAGGGCACATGAGTGCACAAGTGACAGACGTGCCAGAACGACGAGTGACAGACATGATGACAGTCCCGATTATGACACAATGACATGTAACATCAGATCCAAAGTATTGGAATGACATAACATGACATCTGCATCCACAGCAGACCAGACTCGAGAGAAATGGGGGGAAACCACCCAGAGCTTGATAGGTCGAACAGAATTGGAGGGAAAGCAGGAGGACCTCCAATAACTGCCACATCAGCAGATCTGTGATCATGCAGTTAGAATATAAGTGAGAACTGATGCAGATCCCAACTGATTGGTAGTTGTCGTCGGATGACTGCTTACATAAAAAGAACTGAACAGGAAGTGACAGTGACAGGCGTGGGCCGATTTCGAGGTAGTCCGAGGAAACCGAATCGGCACAGTTACTGTTTAAAGAGCTGAGTAAGCTCTTAGAGTTCAGTTTCGAATTAGTTAAAATATACAGTCCAGCTGTAAATCATCTGATAAGAGCGACAAAGCATACTTATGTTTAAGAAAGATCCATATTATTCTGGTGAAGAATGGTGTTCCATGTGCAGAATAGTCTGCCCCGAACAGATTTCCCCAAAGTCAATGATTGTAATCGACTTGGAACACAATGATCACATCACTGTCCGACGATGGCAGTTTCTTGCGAGCATCTGTTTATTAGCTTAATAACTTTATAGCATTTCAAGTGGTATACACCGAGCACTCCACCATGTGACATACATGCATAATTCTCAATATGTTATATAGCAAGTTCAGCAGCAAAATTACAATTGCAGGTACACGAGCTAGGACACATTTTCTGGGTGGGCGCTTTAAGATCGTGAGAAAACAGCTAGTGTGGCCGTAGCCGCTTCCAATTCAGCATCACGCCAATATTTTCCTTTTATGTTTCACGCCGAGATCCCAGTCGTCCGGCGCACATTAAATTTAACACTCAACTTAATTGAGACTACCGCGTCTACATCATCGATTTTCATTGCCGGAATCTGGTGCAACAAACCAGGCTCAACAGTTTGTTGATGGGCCGAGAATGAATATATATCAAATACTCCCCCCTTTAGTAGAAGGTCCGTCTGACCAATTATTTAATTAACGGGGTTTGTTTTTTAAACATACCGCACATTTTGTTGGGATATTAAGTTGTTTTCACTTTTCAGGCCGATGGTTTGTTGCTACGTGAGGCACCGTACATGCTACATGCGGTATGGCAGAGAACACATCTACCGTTCTACCCCGGAAATCTCTGTAGCAGACACGACGGTTCACGATACGATAATACAGGTGTCACCCAGGGTCGTCTTCCTACATTTACAATAGAGCTGCCCAACTTAAAGTGGTCCGTTCATTTTTAAGAGTGGCAATTTTCCAAATCTGACAGTCCATATACGATTCCAGAGATCAAAATACGATACACTCCTTTGTTGCCCCCCAGGAATCTCTTCCAACCTTCCGATGTTCCCGATCTGAAAACATTGGACGGCTCAACTTTAGTTGGGCACCCCTAATTTACAAGTTGCGCTTGGCAGCATTTATATACGATACACACCGCCGCGGGCCCCCCATTATCACGGTCCCAGCAAAATCCGCCGGCGTGTGGAAGTGTGCAGTGAGAGCGATTTCGATGGGTCGAGCATTATTTTGCCAGTTTGTCATTGTTGTTTGTTGTTCGCAGGATTCGATGCCATTCGAATTAATTATGGCGCCTTGTCGTGTGTTCCTTGGGGTGGGTGAGAATTGGAGAACTCTACAGTCTCAAGGGAAGTACCTGAGAATGCTCAACGAGAATAACACCGCCCCCACTAAAGATATTTCCAAAATAACACCTAAAGCTTTCACCGCTTCTAGAAGCAGAGAACTCCTGGGTCTTCAAGCCTCTCCAGCACGTTTATTTAAACTGGGGAAAATCGGGACTGAAAACTGCCCCTACTGCCAACAAAATACAAAATGCACCTTTGAACACATCCAACTTGAATGCCCAGGACATAATAATAGTTTGTATAGTCTTAGAACAACCCAAGATAGCGAACTAAGGAAAATCATCGCTGAAGAAATCTCAGAAAAGCCTAAACTACTAAACCCTGGAAAAGGTACCACATACATCAAAACACAGCCATCGAAACTTTTTCCACTTGCTGACCTAAGACAGGAAATGAATGAGGAATTATACTTACACGCTCTCCCGGAAGCTAGCATGTACCGTCCATCAAGTTCAAAAAAGAATACCATTGCTGTGACCGCTAAGCCCGAAGTGGACCATGTTACGGGAACAATTAAATATCCCGAACTCCAATATGTCCAAAAGAAACATGTTACACATCTGACGAGGTTACGAGGTAAAATTTTCGGAATTTCGTCGTTTTTTCTACAAACCCGTCAAAACGACCCCTTCATATTGTGCTGATTTCTCCAGTTTCACAAGGGAAATTGTGCTTTGTATTCATGCTTTTTTTTGTGGAAGGGTAGATGTGATAATTCATAATATAGAGCATAATTTTGTGCTCGGATTCTTGCGTTTTAATACAAGCCATATAATCAATTTTTTAAGTCACAACGCATACAAATTGCGGGTTATTTCTACTTTAGGCTTCAACCAAGATTGTTGGTACAGGTAGTCAAGGAAAATAGCCGGCTTACAACAAAATTACAATGGACCAACTCAGTTCGGCAATTTCAGTACCTCAATACTAACGCAGCAAAGCTGCCCCTTCTCGACTCGCACGGAACATTCCTAAGGCAATTCTTACACCTCAATACTAACGCAGCGGAGCTGCCCCTTCTCGACTCATGCAAGACTTTCCCCTCGAGTAACACAATCACATCATTATGCCGCGGCTCCTTGCTTGTGGCCACCACGTGCTGCGGCAAAAGCTGAGTTCTACAGCTCTCCATCCTTTGGGAACTTCCCGCTTACACTTTGCCATCTGTTGCTGAGCTTCTCATTCCCGGAAGGTCAACGCGCCGGACTTCCTTAGCAACTCCGCGGTCAACTCCACATCCGGGTGCACTTGGATGTCCGTCGGCTTAGGTGCTATTTGCACGTACCGGGGCATTACACGGGTGCAGCAAGCATGTGTCACGCAGAACTGAAACTTGGCATCGTGCCAGTTGCCATTCACCTCCCGCCTCCCTTGCACCGCCACCCTAGGCGCGTCGGCATCCAGCACCGGTTGCTTCACACTCCTGCCTTCGTCTTTTGCACGTGCTTTCTGTGTGGCACAGCCTTGCTGCACGTTTAGTGCCGCAGCACAAGAAGCCTGCCGACCTGAACCCGGTACCAGCATCCACTGGCCTTGTTGCAATCCCCTGCCACCAGCACCCACCTCAGGTGTGGGGGTAATCTTGACGTTAGCAAGCTCTTCCAGAATGTACTGCACTTCATTGTTCGTGAAGCCTGCCTGAATGTAAAAGGCATGTCCCGGAGAGAATCCGGCTTCCTTCAGCACGAAACAGATGTGCACACACCAATGTACCGCCGAACTGCGGGCGTTCCTGCCCATTAAGTTAGTCCAAGCCTTGCAGCTGCAAGAGATGCGTTGACTTCGTACTTGGGAGGCCCCCCTCTCCCCAAAGTGGATGTCACGTGCGGCCTCCAGGTACCCAAAAACCACTTGGTGCCCAGCACCCCCCTGTGCCGCAACCGTGAAGCTTCGATCAAGGATGCCATTCACCACGTTGAACCTGGTAAGGCGTGGGGTGGGTGCCCCCACTTGCAGCACCTTCAGCTTGGTCTCCCCCAAAAACAGGTCGGCCAACACTTTGGCCTGGCCTTTCGTTGTTTTCAGCATGTACCGTACTTCCCCAAGAGTGCCAACAGACATGCGTGCCCCCAGTCGGTCCGTCGAGTGAATGTGGGCCTCCATCAAGTACTCCGTCACAAGCTCCTTGTTCATCTGGGAAGAAACTATCCAGGACCGATCGGCAGCATTGTTGTTGCGGTCAGCATCCACCGACCATTCCCACTCACCGCTCTCTGGAATCTTACGAGCCATCCGAATGCATGGCTCCGCGTCGGTCAAGTCCACGGTCAGACGCCTCTTCTTTGGAAACCTGCGCTGTGTGTCCGGTCGGTGGTTGCGCGTCTCCGAGGTGTCCGCTGGTTTGTCCAAGTAAGTCTCTCGGAACTCTTCCAAAACATCATAGCTGAAGTGGCGTCCCCTACGAGCAGCTTCGAACTGTTCCCGGCGCTCTTGGTACAGTGCACCTGTACGCCCGTGTTCCCTTGACTCGTGACCTCCTTGTAGCATGTACTGCAGCTTGTGACTCTGTTGGATGAAGCTGACACAAGTCACCGAAAAGAACTCCGACATTGAGACAATCTCCCCGAAAATCTTCTTGTCACGTCCAATCAAAGGCTCGGCCAGGTTTGCGCCCTTGTTCTTGAAGAAGTGCATGCATCGTTGTGCTTCACGTTCGTAGAAGGCCATGAACTGGGTCAAATTGTCCTCCACGTCCTTCCGGGACTGTTGCTCGATGAACAAGACCAACGCTTTACGACTATCCATCACCTGCTCAACACCAAGACACGTCAGGGTTGGCGAGCTAAAAGCAGGTTGATGAAGGTTTTACAGGGCGGGACCAATACCTTTCGTGGGGCTAGCGCGTGCAGCCAGGCGTAGACCAGGCGAATGAACTGGTCTTCCTGGAAGTCGTCGGTTAGCCACTTGCAGTGCACACCCACTGCCTTCGCCACATGAAGCTCACAGTCCTTCTCGATCTCCTCGCCCTCCTCGTTCGTGATGGTTACCGCACGCCGTTCCTTCACCGGTAGGTGCTTGTTGAAATGTAGCCGTGCGCCGGCCCACCCTCCCCCTCCGCTGTCCCGAACTATACAGAACGGGCGAAACTTCGGGGTACCGCCGTTGAACTCTTTCGAGCAGGCGTCCTTGGGCAAGAGTGTTCCCTCGATGTCTTCCTTTGCCCGCACCGCAATCACATGGTCACAACCTTCCCACATCTTCTGTTCGTCCTCCCCCCGTTCTCCACCCGGTAAAGGAAAAGTAGCCAGCTTCAGTATACCAATACCGTGGATCACCGTGCACATCTGTTGAGAAAAACAATATCCTCAGCCAAAAGTGTTCGTCTTTGAATGGGTCGCGTGCAGTAGTAACTCACAAAAACAAATATACCTGCTCAATGCAAGAAGTTGCCACACAGCTGTGGCCGGCATCGGAATATGCAGGTGCCCTGTTGAATGGAGGTTTTCCAATGCGTCTGTCCATCAACAACATGATCTCCGCAGGAGACCACGGAATGTCCAAAGGAGACATGAAGAACTTCAGGGGGTGACGGTCGAAATGAAAGACCCGGAGCCCTTTCTTCTTTAAAGCCCGATCCAGTTCACCCCACTCGACGTCCGCGTCCTTCTGCATCGTGCGGTTGCCAGACTTCGCCTTAGCCGTGTTAACTTCAGCTCTGACCGCCCGGACGTCTTGAACCTCCTTTGCAACTCGGAACACGTCCTCCAAGCTTCCTTCGTCGGTAGAAAGCATCTTCGTGAAGGCTTCCATCGTTGCTGCAGCTTTTAGCCTCTCTGCACTAGCGTTACCAAATGATGGCACCGCTTTCGCAATCGCTTCCTGCGTGTCGGGTGAAAGAATCGCCTTTCCTTTTTTCTGCACAGGAGAACAAGCGTGTACACCCTTGTGCTCGAAAAAAAGAAGACACCCTCCACCAGCTTCCAGCTCCACGCGTGCAGCCGTGCAACGAGCTGAACAAGGAATATATTCTGTTGGGACTTGGCACTTGGGGCAAACCGGACCAAGAACCTGTACAAGCCCGAAGAAAGGGTTAGGTAAAAAAATGCCAAATAGTACCTTTGAGACAAAGGTTTTAGGGAACGAAAGAGAGTATTCACCTTGTGTCCAAGAAAGTCTTCCTGTGTGCTTGACGTTGGTCGCTTCACAAGGCGCTTCACGAAGTGTTTGCCACCAACTTTGAAAAACACGCAGTCCTCCACTTTACAGACATATTCACCAAGGCAGTGCATTGAGCGAGCTGAAACGTTCTGCTTGCCGTAAACGTCACTTAGCGACTTCCAAGTAGTGTTACCACATGCGGACCAGGTGCGGTTTGTGACGAAGAAATCAAGTTGTAGTAAAGGGGTACCTTTCCTTGTGCCAGTGAGCTCTCCAGTGAAATGGGTTGCGAAGACTTTTGAACCGTCGACGTCAATAGGCACTTTACTGGTAAGTGTGACGCCCTCCGGCCACGTTATTTCCCCTGAAGCGTTGTTGTTGCTGGCAGCATCAGACTTTTGATGTTGCGGAGAGAAGCTGGCTCTGGAGCTCTCACCGGTAATTAACAAGTCTTCTGAGTCAGAGTCAACCAAAGCAGGAATTTCTTCCTCGGGGTCCGAACACTCGATGAATATTTGGTAAAGATGCTCAGGGACGACTGGTAACAACTCAACACTTTGAAATATTTCGTCAGTGTTCATGTTCATCAGGGTGTAACTCTGATCATCTTTGACCTTAAAAACTTTACGCAGCACCTCCCCAACAACGTAAGGGTCGCCTTTTGCAAAAACAAGAGGGACTTCACTGACAGTTTCTTCCCCGTCGTCGTTGTACACGACGTTAAAAAATTGCGACGACATTTATTTTGTTACATATTTTTCCTTGCGTAACGAATAAACAAAATAATTCAAAAGCGGCGCAGAAACTTCAAGGGTGTGAACTTTTCACAAGACAAGAACTGAACTGTCACAGGGCAGTTGACCTGTGACAAGGCAAGAGTACTGTTACACTCTACGCGTCTGTCAAATTTTATCAATGTCTGTCACACCGCGGTAAAACGCGCACGCGAAAAAAAAAAATCACGGACAGCTGTCGCGCGTAAGGCCAGCAAGTGTCACAAGTCAACAAACCCAAAAAAGGCGGCACCTTGAAGAAATACTGTAAGTTTAAGAACCTTTTTTGCGGGGCACCACTTAACTTTGAGCCGTTTGATTCTAACTTTTCAAAACTATTCAAAGAAGATGGGACCTAAGTCTAAAAAACCTGCAACTCCTAGGGGTCCAGCGCCCGAACGCAGCAAGGTTAGGCACAACTACCAAGAGATCTTCGAGACTCACTTGGTAGAATTAAAAAAAGAAGCGAAGCTCTCCGACTGCTGGTTCGGAGACAACCCTCGCGGAGACGAAAACGACGGGGAGGCCGTCAAGGAGTCCTACGCGCAGCATGGGAAACTGCGTGACGAGCCGCCCATGCTGTGGGCAAAGCTTCCCGCTGAGAGGCCGGAGCACTACGCTCACATCCCTAAAAGGTAAAGTCCTAAACTCTTCTTGGAAAAAGAGTTGTTCCCGCCTGTTTTGACATTAATGTCAAAAGTCAGAAGAAACAGCAAGAATCACTGGAAAAAGAGTTGATCCCGCCTGTTTTAACATTAATGTCAAAAGTCAGCCGATGCAGCAATATTTCCTGAAAAAACAGTTGATCTCGCCTGTTCTGACATTAATGTCAAAAGTCAGCCGATGCAGCAATATTTCCTGGAAAAACAGTTGATCCCGCCTGTTTTGACATTAATGTCAAAAGTGTCGGCTGATACGGCAATATTTCTGGAAAAAGCGGTTGATCCACTGTTTTAACATTAATGTCAAAGTCGGCCGATGCGGCAATATTTCTGAAAAAGCGGTTGATCCGCTGTTTTAACATTAATGTCAAAAGTAAGCCGATGCGGCAATATTTCTGGAAAAACGGTTGATCCCTTTTTTTTTTAACATTAATGTCAAAAATCGACCGATGCAATATTTCTGGAAACGGTTAAGATCCCGCTTTGTTTTAACGTTGTTAAAGTCGGCCGATGCGGCAATATTTCACGGAAAGCGTTGATCCGCACGTTCGACATTAATGTCAAAGTCGACCGATGCGACAATATTTCACAGCAGTTGATCTCACTTTTTTAACATTAATGTCAAAAGTCGACCGATGCGGCAATATTTCACGGAAACACGAGTTGATCCGCCTGTCTTAACATTAATGTCAAAAGTCAGCCGATGCAGCAATATTTCCTGGAAAAACAGTTGATCTCGCCTGTTCTAACATTAATGTCAAAAGTCAGCCGATGCAGCAATATTTCCTGGAAAAACAGTTGATCCCGCCTGTTTTAACATTAATGTCAGAAGTCTGAACTTGCATGGAGTTCTATTTACTGATTGTGTGCTCCTAAAGTTTTCTTTGTTGTCTTTTAATTTGTTGCAGAGATTTGTTTAGAGGCGTGCGCGCCTTTCAAAGAAGACGTGCAATGAACCGAGAAGCTGAAAGAATTAGGATCAACAGAGAAATTACTAGACGTAGGCGTAGCATTTTAGACAGGGGGTTTTAAGACTTTTAACATGTATTTTTATTGAAAATTATGTTTGCCTTTCAGCTTTAAATATGTTTGCATCGACGGCCATGGCCGTCACGCTTTTTACGAACACGCTTTCAACAATGGATGCCATCTCCGTCGTAAAGAAGTCAACGCGGGGGAAAAGATGTTTCAGACACACGATGCTACCATTTTGGACGAGCTTCTTACTCTGGATGAGATTACAACGTTGGCCGTTGCTAAGATCTCTGTGAATGATTCCGGGTCAAAGGCGAGGACTTTTTTCCAGGACTACTCAATGTTCAAGTAAGATATTTTAAGTCTTCTGTTAGCTTTTTATTTTTCAACTCTTGGTACTCAGTTTTATTTTTGATGCAGGTGGAACATCCTGGCCTTTCAAAAGTCCACCAAAAAGAAGGTCAAGTCCACCGACCTTCTGGCTCAGTACCAGAGCCCGGAGTTTGATCAACGATTCTTCACTCGGCTTTTGAAGATTCAGGAGTACCTGCAGGACAAGCCGAAGATTGAGGAAATCATCCGCCTCTGCTGCAACGCTCTTGGTAAAGGGTGTTGCCTTAATTTTGACTCGTTGTACTCTAACAAGGAGTTGGAGAGGCTCACCCCGGCCCAGCAACTTCTTGTTTTCGAGGAGTGCAAAAAGAGCTTACCTTTCGTGGAGAACACTGTGGGAGGCGGTGTGAGGAAGATCACGGACAGCAAGAAACTGAAGGCGTTGGAGGGCTCACCAAAGCCTTCTCGGGTCATCACGTCTCCTAGATCCTTTATGGATTGCTGTACTGCATTCTGGATGAGGACCAGTACGGTGGCACACATCCATGCCATGGGTGGAAAGGTCACGGACACGGAGAAGGCTACCCAATGGATCGATAGCTTGCACGCAGGCAAACTGGACAGTGTTCTGTTGGGAGAGGTACGTATAGCTGTTTGAGGATTAGTTCACCATTCTTTTGTCAACCATTAAAAATATTCTTTTAATTTCAGGCGGACAACCTGAAGCCACCTTCGGCTGCAAACACGGGCCGGCTTGGTGGGAAGGAGGACCTTTTCATCAAGAAGGCGGTGAAGAGGTACATTGACCACTGCCGTTGGAAGGAGGTCAGTGTGGAGACGAACACCCTTTCGGAAGGCGAGGAGGAGCAGGGCGAGTCTGAGGCTGCCCCGGAGAGTGGATCTGACATGGAGATGGAACTCGATGACTTCAGTCTCTCAGACGAAGAGGAAGAGGACCGAGAGGCCCGACTGAAAAGGAATGAAGATCGTAAGAAGCTTGAGGAGTTTGAGGCTCGCGCGGAGGCACTCAGCAGGCAGGAGAAAAGGAACCAAGAGTTCAAGGATGAACGGTGAGTGTTGTTGGGTTGTATATTTAAAAGGTAACCCCAGCACCCACCTCACTTATACACGGTTAAGTGTTTGCAGAAACAAGATGGATGAGATCGCAGCTCAACTCGAGGAAAAGGAAGCCCATGACAAGGAGGTGGCAGAGAGATTGCAAAGGAAGCTGGAGGAGAAGGCCGCAGAGGTACGGGCGGAGAAAGAGCGGAAGCAGGAGGCAGTAGTGGAGGAGAAGGAAACGGAAGAGGAAGTTGCTCCCGAGCCACTAGACCTCACCAGCGTGACATTGAACAAGGTGTTGCCCATGGGTGGTGCATTGCGTAATGGCACGGAGCCATTCTTTGATGAGACACGGTCGGAAGAATTCATGAGTTTCATCGCCGAGCGATGGTCGTCTTTGGAGTACGAGAAGGATTACATCGTGCATGTTGTAGTCCGCGCTTCAAATGAAATTGCGAAAGCGGCCAGAGGACAGGCAAAGAAGAAGAAGACAGAAGACGACCCGAAGGTGATGTTCCGACTGCGCAAACACAAGCTGGCGGGAGCGGTGCAAGACCCCATCGTACTGACATCCCGTGCTATAATTGGAGCAGGTAAGAACTTCACCCCTTGCGGCTATAGTGGTCGGGGTTTCGGTGAAGTGCGTTCGCGGACTTACAAAGGTTTCCACACACAGGCATTCCCTTACTTACGTTGGTTTTAGGAACGTACGAGGAGATTGGCAAGGACTTGCATGCCACCTTGATGGAGGGAGTTGGGATCGCGGCGGTCATCACGGACGTGCCGTGGGGTGACGAGAAGGACACCGGGTACAACACGGCTGTTGATTGGGGTGCGGCCCTGCGTGCAATAAGCACGATCTACGACTTCAACGCGGCATTGCCGGAGGAAAGTAAAAAGCATGACTTGGGGAAGGCTGATGGTGAAGCCATTGTGTTTGCAATGGGGGACATCACGGCAATCAACAACATCAACCACGAGGCCACGAAGAACCGTCTGAAGGTACCTTGGTCATTTTCCTGATTGAATGAATATGAACTTAACCCCGGATCACATTTGGACGTTGTTGTTTGAACAGGTGTACAAGAACATGCCGGGCTTTGTGTTGTTGGATGGAGTACGGCAGACGGAGGTCCGAGGGAACACACCGGTTGCTTCGGGGCACCTGTACACGACACTGGCACGCTCGCTGAACAAGCCAAAGCTAGACTACAGGAAGGCGGTGGTGGCCCGCGCACCAGATCTTGTGGAACTTGCTGGAGTGAAAACTCTAACCAATTTCTTTTGTGGAAATGTTCTGGGCCCTTTGTCGGTGACTGAGTACCAAGCCTTGGAGAAGACCATTGAGGACAACGTCAAGGCCCATGGAGCCGCGGAGAACTGGTCAACCAAGAAGACTTCTGATGCGGTGAAAACCATTTGTGACGAAGCCATGGAGGAGTTCCAGGAATATGCCCTTCCCTTCCAGGCCTTGCATTCTACCGGCACATTCAAGCATAACTGTCACGTTGCTGGTTGTGCCGCGTTGAAAGGACCCTGCCACGAGCTTGGGAAGACCCTGGTGGTGGGACAGAAGAGTGTGGAATTGGGGGAGTTCTTGGTGGAAAGGTACACCTCTTCTGGTGGGCAGGTGGTGATGGACCCATTCATGGGGTCCGGCAGCGCGGGGGTAGCGGCCCTACGCAAGGGACGCTGCTTCCTTGGATACGAGCAGAAACAGACGAACTTTTTGTCAGCCGTTTTCCACCTGAGCAGCGCCCTGCAAAAGATGGTGGAGGGTGACGAGGAGTATGTCCTCCGCAAGTACGAGGCGCCTTAGGACCTTCTTGCTATTTTGGCCACGTGTAAGCGGGAAGGTCCCAAAGGATGAAGAGCTGTAAGATTCAGTTTTTGCCGCGGCACGACTTAGCCAACAGCCGATGCAGAATAGAAGCCTAACGGGAAGGTCTTACGCGAGTCGAGAAGGGGCAGCTCCGCTGCGTTAGTATTGAGGTGTGAGAATAGCCTGAGGAAAGTTTTGCGCGAGTCGAGAAGGGGCAGCTCCGCTGCGTTAGTATTGAGGTGCAAAAATTGCCAAACTTGGTTTGTCGTTTGTAATTATGTTGTAAGCTGGCCCACAGAAAAGTCATAATGTTGTAATTATGTTGTAAGCTGTCACATAGAAAAGTCATAACGTACTCAAACGGAATAAAATATCAAGGGAGTCTCATAAAATACTTTTTTCAAGAAACGTATACAATAAAATTCTCCAATTTTTAGGGCCGTTTTAACCAGTTGTATTCATGGGTCCTTCACAGTGGTGGCATTATTAAACCACGTATAATTTTGAAAATCTCGGGTCCTCGTAACCTCGTAACCTCGTCAGTTTTGAAAGTTGCAAAAGAAAGAGTTTTGGAAACTTTTGGCTTGGCACCGCCTTTCCAACAAAGCAGTCCCATGCTCACTTGCGGAGTACTCGAATAGGGCACACGATATTCATGAAGCACTCAATGCATGTAAGTTTGAATCGGGAGATCCTAAAAACTGCTACGCAATCAGAAGAAGCCTCTTAGATATTTTGGTGGATGACAGAAACCTTGACAAAACGGCTGTGAACTTTTCTCCAACCCACTAAATGCCCACCCTAGAATTCACTCGAGAAGATGCATACCCACCACAAGGATGAAAAAAGCCCTCAGGCCCTTCTGCCATCATGGGAAAATCGGCTTTGATGGTCTCGCTTGGGATGCCTACGTGGACCCGATAACAGGCATTGGCAGAATCGTTTACGGAAATCCCCCCTTTGATGGGAAGGATAAGGGCAAATCTTCGGCGGTTATGACTACCTTGGAAATGGGACATAAAGCGGCCAACACCGTCCCTGGATTTTCAGGAACATGGATTCTTCCGCTGTCTCCCAAAAACCAAAAAAGATGGTTTGATAAAGGCTTTAAACTTGTTTTCAGATTCCCGCATAACACTATTCCATTTATCCCACATGGTTATTGGACGGGTGATGACCCCTACGTTCTTCCAGGTGGCAGATGCTATAAGGATGACTTTTGTCAGGGTTATGACCGATGACACATGTGTCATACGTGTCATACCTGTCAGACATGTCATACCATGTCATGTCATGTCGAGTCATGTCATATATTATAATGACAGGCAGTCGTCAGTACGGTCGACTATGACTGTACATGTCATCGAGATGATAAGTCACATCATCTATCATTATTCAAGGAAAGACTTGAATGACACCTGTCATCGAGAGGCCGTATGTCGGACTCGAGGATGGCGAAGCAAGATACTATCTTGAAGTACCGAACGGTTCGGACAAGAAATCATCTTCGCTTCTAGCATGTGCGGAACAAGCATGCGGGTATCATATGGCGAACGCATCATTCGTTCTGCCGATACCAGTCGTTCAACCAATGCCTCGGTTCACAACCCAATAGCGGTACCATCTGTGAGATGGGAGGCATTCGGTATAGATGAGCTAGCGTTGTGCTAGAGCAGTATCTTCTGACGAAGTCTGCACTCATCACCCGCGCATAAGCTGTGCGTGTGTTTACTGTTCAATAAACACTTGCACTATCTTATTATATCATATATTTCTTAAGGATCGCGTCAGCATCCTTATCAACTTTTCGGATGTCGTTATCATAGCTATAGACAGTGCACCCAGTGATACTCAACCAGCCTTTGACTGGAGGCCTACACAGAAAAAGATTGCCAGATGGTTCCTCAATGTCCTTCCTAAGTCCAGAGTCACGGAGAAGAGGCTAGAATACACAGGAGTCAGCCCTGATATTTGGAATGAAGTTCTGAACGAAAGCGACAAAGTACTTCCTTCTTCGCTTTGCCCATGGCCCACTCAAGACCCTCCCTATCATCAAAATGATGCTGAGCATTATTATGGTGGTCACCATGACACGACAATCACCAATGCAAAATCCAAGCCCTTCATAAGCACCGTGAAATGGCCCAAAGTACTTACACTCATGGGGTACCTCCCTCCTCTTTTTGGTACTGTCCTCAACACGATAGGTGTTCCCCGTGGCAAGATTAAACCTCTCCTTAAAAAACTTTCAAGAATCTGTAGGCAACACACCAAAAATAGGCGAGACGTGCTTCTGTTAAACACCACCACCACCTTAAACACTGACCCGCATACAGTTGACATCTCGAGCAGTGAGACCATGACAGAAACAGAAGCTGTGCAACAATCAAACGACTTTCTTCAAACCCTCCTGCAATAATTTTCAAAAGTCTTGCAATATAAGATGGTTCCCTGTCCCCTAGGGGAGGGGCCCTCCCCCTCCCCTCCCCTCCCCCCTCTCCCCGCCCACCCTGACCCCTTCCTCAACGTCTCCAAATACCCCCTTAATTCTTCGACTTCCCTCCCACCGCTCAGATTCAGCCACCCCTCCACTCACCCGGCCATGGCTGCTTCTCCATCTTCTAGAGTTTTTTGCTTAGCACCTAGCTTTTTCTCTAGATGTCACCCTGCTACTGAAAAGTGGGCTGAGCCCCTTTGTGGGCGCGCTATAGCAGAGGGAGTAGCCCCTGGTGTTTTCACTAGCCTGCTTTGCAGGGATACCGCACTCTCAGGACTTTGTCCCCTTTGTTAGCGTAAATGTTTTATTATTATTGTTGTTGTTCCTTCGTTGTTAGGGTACACGTAAGCTCAATAAATAAATTGATTGGATTTGCCCCACCATTGGAAATCGAGCAAACCAATTGTTTTTTAGTAGATCGTTTGGAGGGAAATCATTATTTAACTTCAAAATCAATAATGTAGACACGGCAAACGCAAACGCAAACGCTTCTAATAATAATAATGAATAAATAAAAATAAAAATAATCGTATAACGTAGGAGGAACGTATATCGTAGGTAAAAAGTACAGAGATTGAGAAATGATAATATAATCACGTAATAGTTGCGAGATGCATGCATGCAGACATGCATGATATGTACAACATATGCATAATCGTATATGATCGCACACGTGCCCGACGCTATAAAAATTATAATATGCGTTCACACAATTATTTCATACATGCGTATGTAGATCATGAATGGTCTACTGAATTGAGTGCATTCATCTCTGCTTCACTAAGATCCATATCTGAAAAATCTAGCTGCTGATGGGTGACCGATTTATGAAACGAGCGATATCGTAAATGCTTGCAGACACGCTTGCGGATGCGCCTGCGCCTGCGGATGTGCCTGCACCTGAAGCGTCGTTTTGTGCGGATCTCAGTTCAAAAGCCACTTGCTTCAGATCTTCAAGGGAATGATTTGGGTATGTATCTGGTATTATGCGCCTGCGCCTGCGGATGCACCTGCGGATGCGCCTGCACCTGAAGCGTCGTTGCGCTGATATTTGCGATGATCGATGATGCATAAACGCAGTGGCAATTCATGCAGACATTTATTCTGAGTATATGCATTGTGTGGACGCGCATGCATGCTACAATTATAAAAGGAGCTATATTATTCTGGGAGCAAATTTTGATTGTTTCCGGAACAATTAACTTTTGATTTTCTCCGTAACAATGAATTTTGGCTACGGGAAATCATATGTAGGGTTTAGTGTTAGGTTTTTAGGGTGCCTGGCTACTGGATAAAACTCATAAACTCTCACTAAACCCTAAATATGCGTGTCCGTAGCCAAAATTCATTGTTACGGGGAAAATCAAAAGTTAATTGTTCCGGAAACAATCAAAATTTGCTCCCGGAAAAATTAAAACCTATTATAAAAACACGCAAGTGGCACAACGTGCTTCCTTTTAATAGACATTTATATTTGCAGACGGCGTGCTCACATGTCGCGATGAGATCTAGCGGGCTCCTTTCTACATCGTCTGCATGTCAAACACGCATGGTGCAATTATGAAATATATCTGCCCACAACTCGCTTCCTGTATCGCAACTGTCGAGCCTGCGTGTCGGTTGGGATGCATCCAACGGGATATCTGCCAAGACGCCATGCGAATGGAGACGATACACATTTAAATTCAGCCATTGGCACTACCATGCGAGTATAAATGTCAATAATGATAATCAAGCAAATATATTCAAGCAAATGCGCAGATGGCATCACGATATGCAAGTGTGACATTTGCGATACAGGAAGCGAGTTGTGAGCGTGTGCTTGTGCGAATGGGGTATATGAATAGCAGTGATTACTTGTGCTTCGATACAATTGAATCAATAATTAGAAATCCCTCAGATGGGATGCTTCGCCGACAAGTGGCATTACCAATTTATACACCTGTGTGATAAGATCAGATTCTACGCTACGGACACGTTCATGAATGTACATCGGAATATCCGATATAGATACACACACACACACACACACACATATGAAACGTCGTAGAGCGTGTTTTGATACAGTCATCACTAGTAATTAAATTAGAATTTTGCGGAAAAGGTTTCATATGGAAAGATTTGATATGGTACCCGCATACACCGTAGATTTGATAAAATCGTTTCATACAGCCGTAGACTTGAAAAATCGTCAAACTCTTGAATAATCGTCATTCGGGAGGCATAGTCAGCCACGTCGGCTGATTATGAAAAACAACGCAACGCCCGATAATTATGTAGAATATAGTCACCTACACGCATGCACTTTTGTGCACCGTCGGTGCGTATTTTTTTATTTTTTATCTTCGTATACCTGAAACCCAACGTATATATCAACTGGCAGTAAAACAGTAGTCACCACTCTCTGAAGCAGTGATCTTATGCCAAGATCCCAAAAATATATTTGATTCCAGCTCAACACAGGATCCTAGAAGGTCAATGATAACCGCTGCCAAACCTGGAGAACGAATAAATAAAACAGCCAGTCGGTTAAAAAAAACAAGCACAGACAAGCACGATGTTTGAATAGAGATAGATCTGAAGTGCGCTGGTTGGAAGGAAGCGCATTCTTCAAGACCCCAATCCGTGATGGCAAACACGATCCGTGATCATAACCTACGAAACAATAAAAAGCGAGCTTCCACCTAAACGACGCGCACAAGGCCACTAAACGAAGGTAGCATATCCAGTGAAGACTGGGGATGATCCCGCTAGGGAAATCCCCCCGACGCTCTGCTACCCTTCAGTACATTTTAAAGCAAACATTGCGACGACTTTATTCAAGACTATTCGTCAAGTCTAGAAACGCGTATACTACGCAGGCACGCACGATTATCAACAATCAGAACGCACGGAAGCAAAAGCACAGAGAACTGAGTAAAGTCGCGGAAGGAAGCGTAACATACGTAGAAATATTCATAGCAAAGAGCAGTAGATGGAAGCCATAATTCACTTCGTGATTACTACAGTATAATTCCTTGCGCGATTCCTTCGGTAGCATGGCCGACCCGGACCGGGGAAATATCCCGCCAGGGACCAGCCCCGGTCACAGCCCCAAGCACACAAGCTAAGGGATGCCGCAAACATAAATGTGAAGATGATGTGGCCGTCCACGCGCAAATAAAGATCTCAAAACATGCCCGCGGACAACCGGAACGTAAGGAGCAGGTGTCAACGTGTATTCCGCCCACAAGGGAAAACACATGACCAAACGTAAGGAAGGAACCCAAACTTCACATAAAACTCACGCCTACAACAGCACGTCGTCGCCGCAAAACACTGCAGGCAGGAATATGGTACACAACCGCCATTTCCCCCTGCGATTGAATGAACGGCACTCGCTGCATTCCGAATCCTGCTAAAAGCCCGTGAAATCGCAACAACGAAAATCGTTCCTCTGTCGAAGTGTTCACCCAATCAAATTCCAGCACAACTCACCCATCCTATCGATCGACTGCGAACGTAGCAAGATCACGAACCCGCGTGATATCATCACATGAAAACAGGCGGAGATCAGCAGACGCAAACGCGAGAGTGCGAGCGAGAGCTGTACTGTATTGCACATGTGTCACACTACAAATGAAAGTGAAAGATCTGTTAACCTGCTATTGGGTAATTTTCAGGTAGATCTCCTTGGTGATTGACGATTGGCAATATCTCATGTGTTATTCATGCACGAGTGCAATCTATTTAACAGTCATCATCAAAAGCAAGCCAGCACTGGCTGACGCTGCAGCAACCCTTACAACACCAATCATTATCGCCATTGCAGTCATTGTGACCGACGCAAAAAAAGTTATTAATCATGTTATGAAAATGTTCAAAATAGAAAACATTGTATAGCATTCGCCATTTTCCCTTCTTACGTCCTTTCACATGCATATCAAGATTTACCTGACCACCGTCCCACCCGATTTTCATAACCTAATACCAAAACACTAACCAAACCGCGCGACCACCACTCACATCTCTATATATAATCCGGTACTGGGCGAGTCACTTCGGGCACATGACAGTGCATTGTGGAAGCCACGGTCTTCGCGAGTGAGGCATGCTTTCATATGAAGTAAATAAATACATAGTCATATGATAAATATACTATATAAACATTCCCTAATTTCGCACTTGCAATTATACTTCCTGCAAACAGTAAATGCCCGCTTACTCTTCTCCAAAGGATATAGAGCAAAATGCGAATGTGCTTTTCGCATACCAGAGATATACGCCTGTCGCATACATACCAGAGATACCAGAGATCCATGCCAGAGATATCAGCATGTCACATACACACCGGATATATGCGCCGGTCACATGCTCACCAGAGGTATATGCATGACACATGGATGCCAGATGTATCGGTGTGTCATTCTGTCATAAACATACCGATGCATTCATATTTGAACTACAACTTTAATTTCGATCCTTCCTCTTATGCTTTCTGTTTTTTCGGAGCTGTGATCCGGGTGCGGAAGGCTTGGCAGGTGTTTTGTAAGGTGGAGGCTGGTTTGGGAACGGTGGTGGTGGTCCCGCTGGTGGAATAGGAGGCGTGCGATGATGTTTATACCCTTTGGGCCATGAAAACGGAGGTGGGAAATGTGGCAATGGGTATGGTGGAAACGGAGGTGGGAACAATGGCTTATGAGGTGGAGGCTCAGGGGGCGGAGGTGCAGGTGGTGGTGTGGGTGGTGGTGCTGGCGGAGGAGGGGAGCAATGGAGGTGGCGGCGGAGGTGGCGGGGGGCTGGGATAAGGCGGATTGAACCATGAGACGTTTCCTGACATGAAATGGCCATAGTGAGGATAAGGTGGGGAGAGGGGCAGTGGCGGTGGTGGATAGGGTGTAGGAGGAGTGGGGGTGGGGGTGGGGTGATGGCAGAAAGGGGGCACAGGCGGGGGCATTGGTGGTGGAATTTCTGGAAGATATGGGAGAGGTGGTGGTGACGGAGGTAGTGCATGCCCGCCTGGGGGAGGGGTGGAGGTAAAGGTGGGTATGGAGGAGTATGTGGCCATTTCGGTGCTGACACAGGCGGGGTGGGTGTGGAGGTAGGTGGGGGGTGGGGGTGGGGGGTGGTAGCCAAGGTGGTGGTGGTGGGGATGGGGGTAAGATGTCTGGAAGCACGACGTGGTGGCTTGCTGGCAGAGCAGGAGGAGGTGGGGCCGGCTTTGGTGGCCTTGGTGGTGGAGGTGGTGGGGGAGGGGGCTTGAGGGGCGTGGTGGGTGAGGGTGGAGGACTGGGTGGTGGTGGGGACGGTGGAATGGGAGGAGGGGGAGGTGGTGGGGGTAGTGGTAGGTGCACGACACGTATTTCATATTTGCGCGATTCGACGCCATCACTTCCATCCACATCGATCTCGATTAGAACTGGCAAGTCTGTGGTCAGGATCATTGGCGAGGGCCGTCGATACTTGAGCGGCTGTCCCATGATCCGCACCTTTGCCTGCTTGAGGATCGGAAGGGCATATATCGTCACCTACGGCAGAGGATTGCAAGCCCCACCCCATCCGCGCTCACAGGGCTGGAATATCATGTGCCTGGCTTGCTCCACGATGTGCTTCCAGCAACACGGCAGTTGCTGAAACGGTGTATTGGGTGATGAGACACGGAGGTGATCGCTGTATCAGCCTATCTAAGGTACACAACAGGGAGGAGTCTTGCCTAAAGCGCACAACAGGGAGGAGTCTTGCCTAAAGCGCACAACAGGCAGGAGTCTTGCCTAAAGCGCACAACAGGGAGGAGTCTTGCTAAGCGCACAACAGGAGAGTCTTGCCTAAAGCGCACAACAGGGAGGAGTCTTGCCTAAAGCGCACAACAGGAGAGTCTTGCCTAAAAGCGCACAACAGGGAGGAGTCTTGCCTAAAGCGCACAACAGGGAGGAGTCTTGCCTAAAGCGCACAACAGGGAGAGTCTTGCCTAAAGTGCACAACAGGGAGGAGTCTTGCCTAAAGCACACAACAGGAGGAGTCTTGCATAAAGCACACAAACAGGGAGGAGTCTTGCCTAAAGCGCACAACAGGGAGGAGTCTTGCCTAAAGCGCACAACAGGGAGGAGTCTTGCCTAAAGCCCACAACAGGGAGGAGCCTTGCCTAAAGCGCACAACAGGGAGGAGCCTTGCCTAAAGCGCACAACAGGCAGGAGTCTTGCCACCGTTGTGTGTCGCAGAAATATTCTTGATCCAGGAAGGCTCGCCATCCCTGCTTTCAGAAATATTCTTGATCCAGGAAGGCTCGCCATCCCTGCTTTCAGAAATATTCTTGATCCAGCAAGGCTCGCCATCCTGCTTTCAGAAACATTCTTGATCCAGCAAGGGTCGCCATCCTGCTTTCAGAAATATTCTTGATCAGCAAGGCTCGCCATCCCTGCTTTCAGAAATATTCTTGATCCAGGAGGGCTTGCCATCCCTGCTTTCAGAAACATTCTTGATCCAGGAAGGCTCGCCATCCCTGCTTTCAGAAATATTCTTGATCCAGGAAGGCTCGCCATCCCTGCTTTCAGAAATATTCTTGATCCAGGAGGGCTCGCCATCCCTGCTTTCAGAAATATTCTTGATCCAGGAAGGCTCGCCATCCCTGCTTTTAGAAACATTCTTGATCCAGGAAGGCTCGCCATCCCTGCTTTCAGAAATATTCTTGATCCAGCAAGGCTCGCCATCCCTGCTTTCAGAAGCATTCTTGATCCAGGAAGGCTGCATGTCTGCTTTCAGAAATATTTTTGATCAGGAGGAGGCTTGCCATCCCCTGCTTTCAGAAACATTCTTGATCAGGAAGGCTCGCCATCCTGCTTTCAGAAATATTCTTGATCAGGAAGGCTCGCCATCCTGCTTTCCAGAAATATTCTTGATCCGGAAGGCTCGCCATCCCTGCTTTCGGAAATATTCTTGATCCAGGAAGGCTCGCCATCCCTGCTTTCAGAAATATTCTTGATCCAGGAAGGCTCGCCATCCCTGCTTTCCCGGCAATTTACCGCTCTTCAACAGAGAATGTAGCCAGGGCAACACATATGCTTACATTGGGCGTGGTGTGGGCGACGCTAAGGTCGTATGTGAAGCGCGTAGGTGAAAAACTTGGGTGCAGCCGCCCATCTGAGGACTTCAAATCATCCAAGAAGGTGAGCTCCTGAATAACGCACAAAGCCGACATCCAACCTCATGTGCTCAATATGCATGATGCGGGAACCGTGGGGCGAGGCTGGACAATGATGGATCTAAGGCGCGAAAAAGGAGGCAGGCGAGGAGGCTGATCGAGAGTGCACAACAACAACAAGAACAGATGCGAGGCCCAGAAAGATGGCGGAGGTTGGGCGAGGCAGGAGAGAGTGCACGACAACAACA
>LGRX02022353.1:0-19750 GCA_001247695.2 Cymbomonas tetramitiformis
GGGAGTCAGAAAGGAACCTGTGTGCGTGAGGTTAAATTTTTGAATTGCGGAGGTAACATTCCTCGACATGTAGAGTTGTCTAGGAAGGGTGGTGATTAATGTGGTTTCACCCGCTTCATTTTCAGGGTAATTTTTAGAGTCGATAGCGTATCCAAGTTTTGCCATAATGTGACCTGTACGCCTGAACCAATTAAAGCGTTTGTCTTTTGTGTGACTGTAGGTTGCATAGTGTGATAAGGGGAAGCCCGAGATGGCATTTTTACTCATTTCGTTGTTCATGTTTTGAATTATTATTTTAAGCCATAGATTACTGTTTCTACGGTATAGTGAGATGAGGTGGGGATCAGTGATGCGGTCCGTGTGATTGTGTTGCCAATATTCGTGTTCATCTGCAGAACACAGGGTGTTCATAGTTTCAGTAATACACGACGCGGTTACAATATCGAAGACACTATCAATACCGTACCCGCCTTGGCAAACTGCTGTCCAGATTATTTGGTGATTAGTGTCAACTGGGCAGCCCAAATATTTAATTATAAACGAAGCTATCATTTTGTCTAGTTCAATTGCGACATTCTTTGAGGAGTTGGCAATTGCTGAGGTAACTTTAAGGGGGTACGCCATCCTCGGAACTACAACCGCATTTATAACATATCTTAGCTGGTGTAGAGTCATGTGTTGCAGTTGGATGGATATTAGAGTAGATTTAAGTTAATCTTACATTATATGAAAGTGTGGCAGGTCTTGGGAATGTCATCCTCAAGGAAGATAGAGAAAGTCTCGACGAAAGAATACATGGAGCTGAATGCGGCACAATCATTCCTGCGGGTATTTGTATAAATATTTTGATTATTAAATATTGTTGGCTCGAGTTTGAGAGTTGGGGTGGAAAGGCGTGATGGAAGAAGTGATATTGCTAACCACTAGAGCTATGGGGTCTAGGGCGTCCTCAATATCATAGCGGACACCGTGAGTCGAACCCCCGGTGTCACTGAGGTTGCCTATCGGTTGAAGCGCCACGTGAATATCCAGCTGCTAGATGGTCAAGCGATTCATTTCCAACTATACGACTCCAATGTCCGCGTGATATTGAGGACGCCCTAGACCCCATAGCTCTAGTGGTTAGCAATATCACTTCTTCCATCAAGGCGTCAAGAGTCGGGGGTTGTGAGTGTTGGCGGAGAGGCGACGCTGGAGTGGTGCCTTGTTGCTTCGCCTTACTTTCCGCTCTTTTTCTCGCCATTCCTACCCAACGGGAGCGGATCGGACAAGTTGAGTGGGCCGTCATCCGATTTACGGGGAATCCGCAGGATCAACAGTATCACTGTTGATCGCCGACTTTCCTTCCGTCATCAGTGATGACCGTCACGATCCAGGAGACGGATCGTCTGATCTCACTCCCCGGATCGAGGAAATGAAGGATCGCGAAGTGGCTGTTCACCTCCACACCTCGAGCTTCGGAGTCCAAGTGTCGCAGAGTGTCGCTCTTAAGTCGGAAATTGGTGAAAATACTTCACTTTTCCTACTTGTTGACGACGTTGCTGCGTCTTTCTTCTTCGTTTCCTAACGCAATTTTTCTTCCCTGCCCGCCCACCCTTAAAAATGGGGTCTCCAACTCAGGCTCCGATCTGACGCTGGAGTGCTGCCTTGCTGCTTCGCCTTACTTTCCGCTCTTTTTCTCGCCATTCCTACCCAACGGGAGCGGATCGGACAAGGTGACTGGGCGGTCATCCGATTTACGGGGAATCCGCAGGATCAACAGCATCACGGGAGACGAACGAGACATAGACAGCCCGAGATACCTCGTGACACGAGTGGAGTCGGTGCCCGGTTGTCATGTGTTGTAATTGGGATCAGGCCGTGACATTGGCATTTAGGAACCGGTTTAGAGAACTGGCCGAGACCTTCACGAGTACTCGGTGCCTGGAGTCGGTGAACCATGTGCGATGTGGCATGAAAGCTTCTCACGCGACGGACTCACCAGATCCAGTTGTGGGCACGGACTAGCAGTGCCGTATTTTCATCCAGATAAAGGGAGCATATGGCTTTTGGGCATATATCTTTCATTATTTTTATATGCTATGAAACCGTACAGGACTAACCGCATTAATCGTTAGAATGGACCCGGTTAAACAGCGCTATCGGAAACTCGTTGGCAATGCCGCCTGGTTTGGAAGCGTCACTGTTGGAGCGGCAGCGTTGTATGTCGCGTTAGAAGTATGGCGAAAGAAGCCTGTGGAAAGCGGCACTGGCGGTGGAGAGAAGACAGGCGGAGAATTAGTGTACGCACCTGAGATATCGTGTGTGGTGTATTTGTCATCACTCTCAGGGTATGCGCGTGTTTGCCACAGATATGGGGGAGCCTCAAGACCAATGCAAAACCTGAAGCCTGACCCGGCTCGCGTTTCATCTGGAGCCAGCAGTGACACGTACGAGGCGAATAGCGGTGAAGACGAATGTAACTCTTGGAACGAGCTGAATAATGGCGAATCGAACTTCTTTGCTATGTCCAAGTAGGATCCAACAACCCTCGCATATCGTATCGGCTTCCTTTCTGGGCCCTCTCTTTTTGTCCAAAAAACTCAACTTAATGTTGTTTTTGATACTCAGATTTTTTTCTTGCATTGGACTGGACGACTCACGCGCCCTATACGAGGTGTGCCCGCTGGCGTCCGTTGAAGGCAAAACGGACTTGCCAAAAGTGCACTCTACCTTGCACGGCTATCAGTGGTATTTATGTCTGACGGTGGCTAAAGCGCTGTAATTTTTCGAAAGAACAAGACGCTCTTGCGACAGGAGTTGAACCGTGCTGCGAATATTTCACTTTTTTGTATTAGTTCTTTGCTCCACAAGCTTGCCACCTGTCAACCTTATTTACCATCACGTTCGGTTGTTGGCGACACCCGACGCCTACGAAATTTCCATCCCGTCGCTGTTGCGTTGCGAGCTTAATTCGACGGCGTCGTTCGGAGGATCGCTGTTGCGTTTCCCTGAACCCTGATACAGTGCTCTACGCTCTATGGCTCTCGGGTTTGCCTTCAGTTCACGAGTGGCGGTTGGCAATGTGTGGACCGCAGGCTGCTGAAACGATTGAAGTCGCACCCAATCAGATGCTTTTCAGACAGGTCAGGAACCCGACCTGTCGCGCCGCAGCACAAATCGCGCGGACATAAAACGTGAAACGTTCCCTCTTAGCGCGGGACATCGCGTGTGGACACGCCTGCCGCCTCCTCCGCTCTTCCGCCGGTTGGGACTTGGCGGTGACACAAGCAGTTGTTCTGGGGTACGAACAGGGAGACGACAGCGAGTCTGGTGTGTTCCTAGTGGTGAAGGGCACCGTCGGTGTGTTCCTCCAAGAGGGCGGCCTCAAGGAGGGCGGACAAAAGGGGGCGCCAGCTCGCTTGACAAATATTCTTCGCGAAAGCGAAAGCGTCGGAGATATTGACGTGCTTGACGGACACCCCAGGTCTGCTCAGCCCCTCGCCTCGTCTCGTCGGCGGTCAACCTTGGTGGGACAGGGCACTCATTAGAAAGGCCACAAGTAGCTGCCCGCCCTCACACCTGCGTCCTCATTCTTCCCCTGTCAGCAGATCGTCGGGCCTCCAGTGGATTGTCATTCATACCTTTGTCCTCTTTCATATATCCCTGCCCGAATCGCAGCAGAGGCGGACAGGATCGCTCTCCCCCCCAGGGTCCCCCCTTGCAGGGACAGATGCGCATAGCTCAGTGTGCGGGCCGCGAGTGTCCGTACGTCATCCCTAACACTCGCACTTTTGCCTCGCAGGAGCGTCAGCTGCACCGCCCTGGAGGAGGGAGCTGTGGTGGTGCGCGTCACCCGCAAACTTTTCCTCGACTTCATCATGAAGCACCCCCAAGTGCTGCACCTCTATCTCCAGCAAGCGATCGCGCGCTTGTGGCGCGTGGCGCATTTCGTCCTCAACGACTTTCTTCAGGTAATCTTGCTCGGAGCAGCGCGGTCCGCCGGAAGCGCGGTGTCTGTTCCGAGCGGCAGCATCCGCGCGTGCAAGTCCGCCGGAAGCGCGGTGTCTGTTCCGAGCGGCAGCATCCGCGCGTGCAGATGCGCCGGAAGCGCGGTGTCTGTTCCGAGCGGCAGCATCCGCGCGTGCAGGTGCGCCGGAAGCGCGGTGTCTGTTCCGAGCGGCAGCATCCGCGCGTGCAGGTGCGCCGGGCGTATGTGTGCGCAGCCTGGAGAGGCATCGGCCGGGCTTCACTTTGGCCGCCTGCGCACTGATGGTGCTGTCTCTTGTTTCGCTCTGTTCGGCAGTTGCCTCGGAAAGAGCAGAGCTACAGCGTGCTGACCGCCACCTGCGACGTTGTTCCCGTCGAGGAGGTTGATAAATTCGTAAGCAGGTGAGGCGGCCACGTGGCGTTTGCCCTGCGTTTCCTCAGCTTTCCTTTGGCCTAGCACGACTGCATGACGCATGCTACTGGGTGACGTGCCCAGTGTCTGTGCGCTGGCGTGATGGATAACGCCAAGTGGCCCCTGAGGGGGTGTCGGTGTCCACCAGCAAGGATAAGGCCTGCCGCTGGATGGCCCCTGAGAGGGTGTCGGTGTCCACCAGCAAGAATAAGGCCTGCCGCTGCATGGCGACTGAGGGGGTGTCGGTGTCCACTCGCATGAGGTGGCGCTGCCCAGCTTGACCCACGGACATGGGAGGCGGTGTTTGGGGTCAGCTTGCGGTGTATGATGCAGCCATGCAGCGAAAGCGGTTCCGAGCCAGCCGCGCCACCCCCGAGCACCTCCGCCGAATTTCACCCCCCGGAAACCTCACCTGCGGCAAATCCAGCAGGTGCGGGCTGGGCAGCTTTTTTTGTCGAAGACACAAGATACTTCTACGACGGTGGATGATGTATAGAGCATTCCCTAAGGTCTGGCAGCGCAGGAAGCACCTTCGGGCTGCGGGCGTGACAGGGAGAGGTAGGCGGGGCATGCGCAGGCGGCAAAGTGGAGCATCCCGTAGACGTGGAGGAGCCCAGCACCTCCAGTGGCCAAGAGAGCGCTCCCGAAGAGAGAGCACATCACGGCCTGCATGCGGCGTGGGTGGAGGCTGCCCGGAAGGTGCACCTGCGGCATGCTCAGGAGCTGTACACGGAGCGCTCGCCTGCGCAGCACTTCTTTCTGCTGGACCGCGGCCGCTTGATTGCCGATCCGGTGCCGTGGCCGGCGGGGGACGGGACACCGGCGCCCCCTCTGGAGCAGGGGAGCCTCGTGGGATGCGCCGCATTCTTGACCCGCACTCCGCGGCGTGAGACGGTTAGGCCTGCTCTCCCTGCCCCAACCATTTATACCCAATGCCGCCCTACTGTATCCTCCAACTGTACGGCGGGCAGGCGCGGCATCACCAATGATATGGCTGGCAGGCGCAGCATCACCATTTGTATGGCGGGCAGGCGCGGCATCACCATTTGGCTGGCAGGCAGGCGCAGCATCGTCGATCGTGCAGATGATGGTACGGCATCACCCATTTTATGGCCAGCGCAGCATCCGATCGTGCAGATGACAGGTACGCATCACCCATTTTATGGCTGGCAGGCACGTCAACGATTGTTCGGCTCGGCAGGCACGTCAACACCAATGGTATGGCTCGGCAGGCACGTCAACACCAATGGTATGGCTGGCGGCAAGGCATCATCGGTCGTTCCCATCGATCCGCCACTGCCACTCAGTTCGAGCTCATAGGACTCGTGGCAGGCAAGGCATCATCGGTCGCCCCCATCGATCCGTCGCTGCCACTCAGTTTGAGCTCATAGGACACGTGGCAGGCAAGGCATCAGCGGTCGCCCCCATCGATCCGCTACTGCCACTCAGTTTGAGCTCATAGAACACGTGGCAGGCAAGGCATCATCGGTCGCCCCCATCGATCTGCCACTGCCACTCAGTTTGAGCTCATAGAACACGTGGGGCTTCTGCCGGGCCGGCGCAGAAGTCAGGCAGGCGACGCTGCCTGCGTGAGCATGCGGAGTGAATTAGCACGTTTCGCGCCATTCTCATTTCTGCTGGGCCTGGGGTTTGGAGGGGGGTGGGAGCATGATCGAGCAGATGCGGGCAGCTGAGACGTGTGTGGTGAGGCCCGTCAGACGCTCCAGGCCCTGTGCCTTCTTGCCGCACCAGCCTGCTCCAGCGTGGCATGCCCCACGTCAGGGTATCGCAATGCCACATGACACAGATGCCGCGCATCGAAACGATGGCATGTTACATGGGGCAGTGCCGCCACAATGCTGCGTGATGGGACTTGGCATGTTGGCTTAATGGTGTGATGCGCCAGGAACCAGTGGTGCGGCAGTGAGTCATATCCAAGCTATGCACAAAAGAAACCACTGCTATGGCGGTTGGTGCCATGCTTGTCGTCACCCCTGCAGATAGACACAAGCGGAGGGAGGTAAGGTGGAGACCGGGTGAAATTGTCGGGCGCGCAGCTGCTTATGTTCGGAGCCGAGGAGCTGGAGAAGCTTCGCGAGGCAGACTTGCCGGCATACACCGCACTGATGCTGGCGGTGTCACGGTCGCTTACTCCTCTCATCCGCCAATTTATCTCGCTCGGGCTGAACCGGGTGTGGCTCACGGCTGGGGACACTGCATACGAGCACGGGGCTCCCGCGTCAAGCCTCTTCATCGTCATCAGCGGCCGCCTTGTTGTGTCATACCCGCCGCCCGCCGCGCTGCCCATGTCCCACTCCACCTCTACTTCTGGAAGCAACGCCCACGGGGCGATGTCTAGGAATTACAGCTCGGGAACATGGGGCAGCAAGGGGGGCCCTGGGATGGGAGGTGGGGGCGGGCGGCGCGAGGAGATTGGGCGTGGGGAAACGCTCGGGGAGGTGTCGCTGCTCGCGGGGGCGGCCACGAGGCACGAGGCGACCGCGCAGTGCGTTCGGGATACGGAGATGGTGCGGATGAGCCGCTCCTCCTTCCAGCTCATCTGCTCGCAGTCTCCCTCGGCTGCCGCGCGCCTTCTCGAGGTGATGGCGATCAAGCTGCGGGGGCATGATGCGGGGCGCCATCAGCCCAAGGTGCAGAACCTCCCGTCCAGGCCTCTCGCCACGTGAGCGCATCCAGGCCTCTCGCCATGTCCGCACGTCCAGGCCTCTCGCCACGTGAGCGCATCCAGGCCTCTCGCCATGTCCGCACGTCCAGGCCTCTCGCCATGTCCGCACGTCCAGGCCTTGGCTGCTGGCTGTCACATTTTGGTGATGAGCTGGCGCTGAGGCTGCACGGGAGCGCCGAGCAGCATCAAGGCCTGTCGCCTTCATCTGATAGTCCCTGGCTGCTTCTCTGCTCCAGAGGCACAGCGGCGCGTGCGTGGAGGTGAGCCGGAACGACGGCCTGAATGGGAGGTGCGCGGCATTTGGGGGGGAGGAGGGAGGGGAGGGCTGTGGGCAGGAGCTTGCCACAATTGCGTTGATACCGGCGAGCAGCGCGGGTGGCAGGGGGAGAGTGCACGAGTTCGCGCAGGTGTTGCAGGGGGCGTTGCAGGCATTCGGCCCAACGCTGCACCTCTCGGCAGAGGCGGTGGCTCCACATTTCCCTGATGACACGCTGAACAAGCTGCACACGCGTTTCTACCGCTCCAAGCTCACCTCCTGGATGGCCCAGCAGGTGCGCTCTCCTCGCGCGCCTTTGCAGAGGTGCCGGGCGTTGCCTGCAGGTGCGCTCTCCTCACGCGCCTTTGCAGAGGTGCCGGGCGTTGCCTGCAGGTGCGCTCTCCTCGCGTGCCTTTGCAGAGGTGCCGGGCGTTGCCTGCAGGTGCGCTCTCCTCGAGCGCCTTTGCAGAGGTGCTGGGCGTTGCCTGCAGGTGCGCCCGGTGGGCTCTCCGACCGTAGCTTGTGTGCGCTTAACCTCTGCTTTGGAGCAAATTCCCAGCAAGATGTCCCGATGAGATCTTGGGAGTCGGCAACCATCAAGCGCATGAGCCAAATCCCGCGGGACACGCGGCGTGCGTGCATTGATCCTTTTCTGACTAGGGCCTGCATGCGGTATCTTCTCGCGGCCTCGCGCTGTTCCTGCATGCTTCTCTCTGATAGGTTGTCGACTTTTGTTGGCGTGCCTCATGCCGTTCAGTGTATCAATATCGATGCCCCGTCCAATAGTCTGGCTGCTGTGCATGAAGGTGTCCGTGCCGTGATGCGCACGCCTGACCATCCAGCTGACCCAGACGGACTTTGTACACCTGGCGTGCATAGAATGTTGCCGTGGATGCTGTGGGCGGGGAGCTGCGTGGCGCAGGAGGAGAACTTCCGATTCATCTTGCTGGAGGGCGACATGGCGCACCACGCGCTGTGGACGCGAATCTGTGTGACACAGGCGGACCTGGTCGTGGTGGTGGCAGACACAAGCTGCCAAGAGCAGGCTGCCCCTCATCCGGCCGAGCGCCGTCTCATGGATGGGTGGAAGCGCCGCCAAGGCGCCGCCACCGAGCTCGTTCTGCTACACCCTCCCGGCAAGGAGCCTGTCGGGTGCCGTCCCTGCTCTCCCCTCACCTCTAAACGCACATCCATCCGCCACTGGGGGGCACGCCGGCTCCTCCATTGATGGCGTCGCCACTTGAGCCGTCGATCAGTTTTATCCACACCGACTTTGTACCGGACTTGGATCATGCTCGATCGATGGATGAGGTATCGGCGAAAGGGAGGGGAGGGGAGGGGAGGTGGGGCGCTGATGGAGAGCAGGACGCGGACTTGGCGGGAGGGGCGCGGCTACGTGCGGCGCCATCACCATGTGCGCGCAGATGTGGCGGGGGATGTGCTGCGGCTGGCGCGTCATATTGCGGGGAAGAGCGTCGGGCTGGTGCTCTCCGGGGGCGGGAGCCGCGGGCTGGCGCACCTCGGGGTGATCCGCGCCCTCGAGGACTGCGGCGTGCCCATCGACATCGTCGGGGGGACGTCTGAGGGAGCCTTCATCGCGGGCCTGTACGCCCTGAAGGCCGGTTCACAATCGATGATGGCGGCGGTGCGGCGCCACGTGGAGTGGATGTCCAGCGCGCGCCACCTGCTGCTGGACCTCACGCTGCCGCTGCTCTCGATCTTCAGCGGCTCCCACTTCGAAGCGGCCTTGCGCGAGTCCCTCGGCGCGAATCACATCGAGGACCTGTGCCTGCCCTTCTTCTGCACCACTTGCAACCTCAGCACCGGTGCGTGACCGGAAACCCGCGGGGGGAGGGGCAGAGCACGGAAACCCGCAGCGCAGGGAGGGAGGTAGAGCTTGGGCGACACAGTGCGGAATTTTGTACAGCCCCGTCAGGGCTGCGTCCCTAGGAATAGTTTATGCTTCGAGGCTCAAGGGGAACGCGGGGGAGAGGGGTCAAGCCAGGAAGCAACAAGCTGTTGCTCGGCAGCCCTGCGTGGTTGGACTCAACCATGAGTGCGCGTTGTGCAAAGATGCTCTGTTGTGTCTCACCGCGGCATTCGGCGGACTGAGATGGCGCTGCTGGGAGGGCCCGGCCACGTGTGGTGAGCAGGGCGGCAGCAGGTACACGAGAGCGGCCTGCTATGGAAATACGTGCGGGCGTCGATGACGGTGCTGGGCATTTTGCCGCCTGTGTTCGATGAAGGGAATCTGCTGGTGGATGGTGGATATTTGAACACGCTCCCAGTGGACGTAATGTGCGACCAGATGGGCGCCGGCACGGTCATTGCAGTGGACGTCATGGATAAGGAGGCCTTCATCTTCAAGCGCCTCGCCCCCTTCGACGGGGGGCTCAGCGGCTGGCGCCTTCTGTGGGAGCGCTGGAATCCTTTCTCCGGCGTACAGAATAAGGCGCGCCTCCGCCACCCACCCCGGCTTCACCCACCCATCTACCGCTAACACATCGGCCCACACGGATCTGAGGGGGCAAGCATCTGCATGCCCTCTGTGGAAAGTCACTTGGAAGCCTCCCATGTGCGGCATGAAATGACGGCTCTGACGTATCTGCAGGGCACGGTGGGGTTTGCCTGACTGCTGCAGACTCCTCGATATAACGAGCTCGTGGAGACGCTAATGCATGCGGTGTCGGTGCGGCAAGGTGCGAGCATGGCGGAGCAGTATCGCATTGCCCTATTTTTGCGCCCGCCGCAGCCGAACTACGCGCGTGGCCGCTTCGTGGACAACCACGGCATGGACCGCATCACGCGGAGCGCGTACCGCCACACGATGAAGGAAGTCATGGAGTGGCAGAGCACGCAGCGTGAGCAAAGCGAAGGAAAGCGCAGCCAAGCTGCCCCGGGCAGCGTGCAAGTGCAGCTCACCGCGCAAGGCCAGTCACCCCAGCGGCCGTCTGAGCAGCCGCATACCGAAGCGGTAAGCTTCTCGTTCTTTCTGGAATGTATGGATGGACTCCCTCCTTCCTACACTGTGTTGTGTGCCCACTCAGGGTGGAGTCGACCCCCTTGCTCACAGGGTGGAGTCGACCCGACCCCCCTTGCTCAATTCGGAGCGATCTCTGAGAGCCGGAAGCGTACAAGAGCGATCAAATGGATTGTTGCGCATCGCTCACACGCGGAGGATGTGTGCACAGGCACAATCGGAAGCCTCCAGCAACAACACGTGTATGAGCCAGCTGGTGGCGAAGTGCCTTTCGGACCCTATGCTCTCTGATCTGGACTCCCGAAGCACCAGATCCGAGCCGGCCACCTCTTTGCCCACGTCTCCGGTTAGATCCGGGTTGGAGGAACGGACGCTGAGCATGTGAGAGGGACGCCCAGTCGCATACAACGGGGCGAAGTGAGCATCGAGTAGAATGGATCATATGCATGCGCTGGAATGGAAAGCGCGCTGAGGAAAATATGCCATGTGCTGCCAAGTGGACACACTGAAGGTGTTTATTTTCTTCCCTCCTGAAAATGGAGATAATATTTGACTGTTGCTTTTAAAATTCATGGTACGACTGTTTTTGGAATTAGTCGAACAGTCGTCAATGACGGGGGCTCCGGGAACATATGCTGGCACGTCGGTTTTCCCTTACATGGCAGCCATCAATCTCAGTGGACGTGGTGAGCGAGAGCACGCAGCTCAGTTGTGATGGGAAATGGAAATATAATGATGGCAAAGTGGGAACGCTGTGAATGTCTTGATTGTGACCGGAATATTCCACCATAACAATTGAATTACATCGAATTCTTGCTCAACGGCAAAAGCAGCAGTTGTTCACATGCCGACGTGTGATTTAATGGGTATGAGCGGTGAACGTCTTCTGACGCGGGAGCAGGTGGTAAAAACCGCTTTCCAATATGTTGGAAACATGTTGGTCACGTCCTCAACGAATACACATAAATGCCTGGCATCATTTGCGGTGATAACGAACAGGGATTACTAAAATCAAATTTCGGAGCATCATCGAGGAGCTCATGTGTGAAAAGCGAATGCCATATGAGTCCCAGCCATGCTGTGGAGTATAGCCTTTACCAAGCGAAATATGCGGTTGTAAAGTGCAAATACCTTATTTGGAATAAGGGCATTTGTTAGTGGCAACAATAAGAGAAAATTCCGTGAGCGGCGAAGGGAGACTGCAATAACAGCAGCAGCCCTTTCAATCATAGACATACTACATGTATGACAACGATTGAAGTTGACAATCAAAGATTCTGATTAAAATTAGCAATTGCCCATGCCAATAAAAGTTAGGCTAACGTGACTGCCCATGCCAATTATATGGATGCATTATTGTAGTATGGTATGCTGCCTGTTGTCGTTGCTGCATACCAATAATGGTCTGAAGCATCCAGCGGAAGGAAGGAAGGAAATTCGTCTGAGATTATCACTGGGCACGAACATCGCAGCGATTCCGACATTGTGACACCGTCGGAGGAGCATGTGCGTGCCCGTCCATTTGCTTCTCGGAGATCACGTGGATGGGTAGGCACAGCAGTCCACAGCAGATCGTGCTCTCGGCGAAATTTGTTCCATGTGCTTATTCAAATCATGTAAGAATCCTAAATATTCTTGATCCGGGAGATTGACTGCACCTCGGTAGGAGGCAAACCGAATCAGTTCTACTACTTACAAAATGATTCTGCCCGTCCATAGTTTTAAAATGGAGAAGAAAAATGGCTGTGGTCTCGCGTGCACAAGTAACGAAGGGTGTCCCTGCGATGGCTACGTGGCGAGGCTTAAAAAATAGTAAAACATTCCCTTTTCCAGTCAGAGATGAGATCAATCTGTCGACTGGAGTCGCAATATTTTGTGGGGTACCCGCACTTTGGATCTTGCAACAACTTCTGCTTGAGGTGATGCCAGAAACATATAGGTTGGCCATGGTGGTCACCCAACTTACTATAGTTTTTCCGGCTTTGACGGAATGTCAAATCAGGTGCGCCTTAGAAACATTGACCCAATGTTGTCGAATCGAATGATTGCATGTCTGTTGTACGCGTGTGCTCGAACATGTGTCATGAGTAATTCATCGATTGCACTCTCACATTGCATGTCTGAGCGAACATCAAACAAACCAGGACTCGTATCATATGTTCTCATTCCAAATTCGTGTAACGCCCTGGAGGGGCTCATTGTGCCCCCCACTCTCGGTCCCATGTAAAATACGGTCAGTTGTGGAAGCGGCGCTAGCGAGCCCCTCACACACTGCAGGCAGCGCGGCGAAGGCCGTCTATTTGGCTCACAACGCGGATGCAGGCACTGCTATCTTTCGTCGGCGCTGTAAAAGTCCGAATCCTCGCCACTCGTCGTCATGCCTGAGCCATCGCGCAACGCACCACGCCCTCGAACCATCCCTTCAATCATGCCACCACACTCAGCATGGACTGTTCCGCAACTCCATTCAAGCGGCCCCACCATTTTTTCACAATGATTGCGAATATCATTTTGTTGGGAGGTGAAGGCTCTCCCGATGCCATGCCACATTGTTTAAAGTAAATATTTCATTTCAACTATTTTCCCAATTGCGTAAAGAATTTGGTGGCTCCCTAGCGAGTCCGAGGGATGTGTTTTTCAAGGGGGGGGGTGCCAAAACACAGCTAATGTGAGGCAGGCCAAGTGCCGCGTTGCAGCGTGGTAGGAGCTCCTGCCTCAGCCAGACGATCCACGATGTGGCATCACATCCCTGCATGGGAAGGAAGCGTAAAAGAGCAATAAGGGGAGGATGACCTGACATGGGCACCGTGACCTTCTCTAAATCTTCGGGTACACTGCATTGAGGGGATCGAAGCTCTTCACCGCCGTGAGCAAAGTCGCAGCCGGCTCCCTTGCGGCATCCCCCCTTGGCGTGGTATCGGCAGATCGTCGTCTTGAATCCACGTTTCGGTTGCTTCCGATTCGCCGCATCATGCACGTCAAGCACCCATCGCGGTGTCAGAGCCGCAACCACCTGAGCGCACAGGCTCTGGAGAAGAGCCGCGGTAGTGAGGGGCAGATGCACGGCATGACTCCAAATGTATGCGTCGCTCAACGCTACATCGATGCGCTTTTTACATTGGGGGGCCTCGAGTTTTGTCAAAGCAGGTCTGCAACCCTTCCATCATGTGGGTGCCGGGGCCGTACTGCGCCGTTGGCATGACCGGGGGACCCGCCACTGCGGGCCTCTCTCTGGGCTTTCTTCCGCGATGGCTTCTTAGGCCGCGCTTCGTCCAGCGTTGTGATCTGCTCACCGCAGAGTCCCTCCAGGATCGCCACGAACTGCGCAGGCAAGAGAATAACAGCAGCCGTCAGCCGTCCGCCAGCTACCGTCAGTCAGCTGTAACACAGATAGAACGGCAGAACGGGTGGTATAAGGGCGAAGCTGGCTTCGCTGCGCAATGGGAACGGCGCGATCCCAGTCGGTAGTCAAGCCCACGAGAAATCCTTATCGCCGCGGCCAAAGAGAAGCGCAGGGATGTAGCGCATAGGCACGTGCGCCTCTGGAGAAATCATCACATGCAGCGCAGGCTACGGTTGAAACCTTAGCCCATCCGGCACATTAGATTATAGAAATTTGTAAGAAAGATTCCGAGGTTGAGTGGGTGTGAGGCCGGAGAAAGGACCCGAGGTTGAGTGAGTGTGAGGCCGTGGCCGGTTGCCGGTGCGGTTCTGGCGCACCTCTGAGTAACGGTGGGTGCGGGAAAGGAAGACTTGGCGGCCGCTCTCTTGCAGCACTGCTTGCGCCTGCTTGAAGATGCCGTCCTCCGACAGCTGCACAAAGGAGGCCCCGCACTCTCCTTCAAACTCCATGTTCTTTGCATCACTGCGCGCATGGCAGGCCGCGCTCTATGGCTCCGCTTCGCGTTTGCAGCAACCTTCACATGGCATTCCCTTCCCGCCAAACTAGATAGAAAGTGCATTGGCAGGAACGAAAAAATACACTGCGATGCACTGGCGTGTGGACGTGCATGCGCAGCCAGTGTCACTTCTCTCCACTGGTGTGGCAGTGCACGAGCAGCAGGTGCCGCTGCTATGCGTGAGAAGCAGGCTCCATTTTTATGCAGTGGTGTGTGGATGTGCATCAAATTGAGGCTCCACCGCCGTGCATTGGCGCGTGGGTCTACGAGCGCGCGGCTTCCCCTCTTTGCCTCGAGAGGAGGGAGCGGCGAGGGAAGCGCGCCGAGCGAAGTGAGCGCCGCAACATACCAGAAGTATGGCTAAGGCAGAATGTCCCATGTTCTCGACCTCTTGAGCTTTCATGATCATCATCGCGTCCGCTGCAACCGTTGCGCGACTCGGGGGCACTCAGTACCGGGCCATAACCCTCGGGTAGAGCAGTCGCTTGTCGCTTGTAGGTCGTACGCAGCGCACAGTGGCGAGAACAGTCATCCAACAAAAGAGAGAAAAAAGACAGCGGCAGAGAGAGGGAGAGAGAGAGAGAGAAACGGATGCACGGTGCACAAAATCGCCGCCAAGTGCACTCTGCAGGCTGGAGAATTCGTCGAAGCCTTCTCCCACGATCACGCCTCTAAGGTGCAGGGAGGGATAGTGAGGCACTGGAGGCGCTGTTTGTCTCCTAGGACTGGCGATACGTGAAGGTCAGCAGCGGTTGCTGCACACCTCCGTTTGGCAAGAGGCAGCTGAAGATCGCGGGAGGGTATGAGAAGCTTGCACGCACAGTTATGGGAGCAGGATACCTGAGTCTTTCACGGCAATAGATGGAAAGAAGTTTAGCTGGCCTTTCTCAACCAGACGATGCATAATTGATCGTTCCTCATTATTCAGCTGATGGAGCGCGCCAGTGTCATAACGTGCAAAAGCACCTGCGAGGGGGGAAGTATATTGGGTACACGTCACAGACAGCAAACCTCGCGGCTTCACCTAGTAGGGCAGGCTCGGCGTGATAGCGATGACATTCCAATATTTTGCCGCGGGGGGACAAATGGGCAGAGGCGCTGTGACAGTTACCGATTTGAACCTGTTTCGGAAACACAAATGGAAGGCGTTTAAAAAATGCTGGCCAGTTGTCAAGATCTAGTAGCACGATGCACTTGACGCTCGGTGCCTTCAGCCGCTCGGACCATATTTTGAGTTTCTCTGCGCTGAGTTCGGTCAGCTTGATCAGCGAAGTCTATTTATCTAGTACTTTGCGAGGAGTAGCACTGCACTCGTTTGTCTGATCCTCGACCTTGTTTACGTCCGAGGGTGTTCGGCATGGCTTGTCACCGTCATCTTTCACAGGGCTCGCTTTGAAGCACCTCGCCCCCATCTCAGAGTATTTCAGATAATTTTTTCCGTTGTTTCAAAGTATCATCTACCGTATTGCATCTAAACCGTGTTTACGGTAACGGTTAATAAGCTCTGTCACCGGCAACACCCTAGAAACGAGTTACTGGACGTTCCGTTGGCTATGAAAGGAAGTCTTGAATACAAAGCGACAGGACGTGCATGCCTCATATATTAAGGTGGGTTATGACGCCTCTGCAGCGACAGGCTGAGGCAACGCTCACAGAGCTGCTTCCTTATGTCGGGTAAGGCGCACGCCCACAGCTCCACAAAAATGACCCCCAAAAATTGGTGCCCTGAACTCTTTCGTCTTTGCTCTTTCGCTTATCTTTCCTCTCGCGTCTTCTTGTTTTTATCTGTCGTGTGTCACTGAGTATCGAATATCCAATATGATACTCATACTGTACACATATCTTCAGGGTTCGGTGATCGCTAATTTTGGATTCTGAACATGAACATGAACTGAACGTTCATGAACATGCCCTAAATGAACATTAATTGAACATTGACCACCTTTCGTGAACTTGAACCCGAACATGTTCATGAACATGTTCATGAACATATCACTATATTTGGATTTCTTCCCATATCTAGTACCTAATCGTATATTTGATGTCTCATTTAAAGCGACGACCACGAACGAACGTAATGCGGCGAGATACGATTAACTAGTTGAGCAAGAAGAGTGAAAGGACTACACGCATAAGCAAGTCGACACATACATATAAACATGTGGACATATCCGGATGGTCTTATAAAGGGTTTTGATTATTAATTTATTATCAAGCACAAATGGTTTTCTATCATATTTCTATCACCCAACCAGGTTTGGGATTCTTCGCTGTCACTGGATGCCTACTCAGTCTCAAAGGAGTGTTGCATACGCCAGCTCCGATCTTGTGCACACAGATGTGTGTACAACTGCCAAAGGGATGGGATCCCACAAGACGCATAATGCCTTCCCAAACGCGCGAAGTAGATCTGCGACGCTTCCCTTGAGGAGTATTCTCCGCGACAAACTCATCCGAAAGTGGCGCGTGAGGATCTGATATCTCCTCTACTTCTTCATCGGCATCCTCGTTTTGATCCTTCTCAACCTCAGCCACAACAATTTGCAAACCAGGTGTCCCTAACACAACAGTCTCATCTGGCCCGCTTGCCATCATAATATCTTAATATGAGGTCTACGTAAGTCTCGCTGACCTCCTTTAGGTTCGTTAAGAGATCTTCGGATTTTCGCTTTTGCCTTTTTGCCTTTTTGGACTTTTAGACTCTTTGGGGGCGTCTGAGACGGCTGATCGTGAACATGTTCACGCGATGTTCGCGAAAATGTTCACGATCAAACTGAACAAAACTTTGGGCCTATTTTGATCGCGAATCTACGGTCGTGAACTGAACATGAACATGAACTGAACATAACTGAACATCTGAAAATGTAATGAACCTGAACTTGAACACGTGTGTTCATGAACTGTTCAAGAACATGTTCACGATCAAATTAGCGATCACCGAACCCTGCATATCTTACAGTAGCTTAGCTTAGGCGAAATGTCACTTTGTGGAATTAAACTTGCAGTACTCTACGTACGATCGAACGAAACGAGTGTACGACGTCGGATGATGGGATGAAAGTTAATTCCCCCGCCGTGCCTGCACCAGTTCCCATTCCCCAGACATAAACGATAAAGCTAATGTTGATATGACATGACATGACATATGACATGGATGAGGATGCCACATGCCATGCCATGCCATGCCATGCCATGCCATGCCATGCCACACCCGTAAATGGTACTGTACTGTATGGGATAAAAAGATATCTTCAGGCTTGAGGCTGGAAGAAATTCGGCTGCTGTGTCGCGGGGATCCAACGACGGTCCAGAAACAGCAAAAACGGACAGAATTTTCTTGTCTGTCGCCACCAACTGAAGTTCCGAAACTCGGGAACAATGGGCATTCCTATTCGTCTTTCACAACGGTCGTTTGTACGACCGGTCGCTTCCGCTGACCATCAAAGTTCGAGCAGAGCTTATGCGCCGACGTGTGCTGGAGCGCATCCTCAAACGGAAACACGCCTTACATCATACAAGCCTCAAACCATTTCAAGTGCACGCACTTCGATTGTACATCGAAGTCATATCCAATCAGGTGAGAACAAAGGATTTGTCCAGTAAGGACTTACCTCCTCTCACCGCTTTTTGTTCGCGCAATTCGCTTGACTCGGTACACAACTTCCCATTCTATGGTCGTAGCATAAAACCTGGTATGCTGAATGAACCCGTGGTGGATTATGGTAGCTAGTTCTCAGATTCCTTGAAGCACTGTGGAATACCTTTCTATTTCATTACTTTTTGGTCCTGCGGGGTCAGAGTCGCGTGGACTAGCGAGCTCCTTCCAAACTAGAGTTGCAGCACATACTCCGGCCGAGTTCGTGACCTTCGGAGACCAAGAATGCGTTCATCTCCTTGAGGCAAGGCGCTGCTCAAATTTTTGGCCCCCATACTATTGCATGACGCACTGATCTTAGCCACTCCGCGGTACCGAACTTCGAAGCAAGAGGTGTTTGTCGCGGTGGCTCCCTAGTCCGATCGCTTTAGCAAAAGCATACCCTACAGAATGAAGCTATGTTTCGGCCAAGAATACATCCTTAATAAAGGTTGAAATATGCCCCGTTATTGGATCCCGAAGTTCTTATTCGCACATTTTGTTGTTGGTGTTGTAGATACTGACCTAGCTCGCCCGAACCATACCCAAGATGCGTTGCTTACAGTAGGCAAAGTTCGACCGTTAGTCGCATTCGCATTGAGTTTGCCTTTCTCACATAGTCACGAAACTGACGATGTTGTCGCACACTCGCGGACGCCGGTAAACAGTTGGACGTCAAGGCGTCCGTTGCTGAATGCTACGACTTTTTCGCCGATCTAGACTCCATCAAGAATTGTGTTGACGTGTTCAGGTCAGTATTTGTCTTGCTCATTCTTCGGCCGTCCAAACACTGCCGAATGTGTTCGACGATTTTGCAGCCGCCACAGCGCCGGACTCGTGCAGCGCAGGCGCTTCCCTCAGTCTACAGTCAAAATAAAAAAGTTCCGCTTCCGGTGCACCGCCCAAGCCTGCCTCAGCCGGTGGAGATTCGTATCCTGTAGCCGGCCGAACGAACGCTTTTTCCATGTACCCCGTAACCCATTGAGCACGCCTCATAAGTTATAGAGCCACAACTTCACCACTTCACCTGTTGTGCAGCGCGGCGCCGACATTTTGTCTTGGCACCACGAAAGTGACGGCAGGCTCAGACTGCCCAGCGAGAAGAGGCTTGCACGGAGTGGCTCACGTATTCGACTTTGGCCCTCCCAGCAAATTGAGAGCCTCCCGGCAAATTGAGAGCAGTGTCGGGTGCGCACACCTGCTGCTCATTTCAGTGCAGGCTATAGCGCGCTTTCCGCACCAGTTTTGCAGAATCCACCCTCGTTGCATGTAATTGGCTCTCTCAGGGCGACAGAGCTGAAGGTTTCCCTCTGGCTCCCTCGATGGATCGCAGGGACTGGGAAGAAGACCCTGACGACCCTGACTCTGTTCTTGTGACCATGCTTTACCGTTACGGTGAGCAGCCCACGCAAAGCTGCACCCTCACTCTCGAGTGTCCTTCATACTTGTCTCACCATACCTGAGTGCCCCTTGCCCTATCGCACACATCGTCGAAGTGCCACTTGCCTTAGTGACCCCACCTTACTGCGCCCCTCGTTTTAGCCCCGAACCCCTGCTGGAACCCTTGCCTTGCTCGGGCTTATCTCCGATGAATGCGCGGAGTTGCCTCCCCCGTTGGATCGGGTTGAGGGAGAACACGCTGAAGTGATTGGCAGCTGTGGTTGCTGTGCAGCCAACCTGCCTTCGTTGGAGCTCAAATTTGCTGCCATGTGTGCAGAGAAAGTGCCGGTGCGTGCTACTACACCTGTGGGCAGGACCCTCCCCTCGCGTACAGTCCATGCACTCCCTCCTATTCTCTTCAGTGCAGTCCATGCTCTCCCTACTATCTCCTTAAGTACGGTCCATACTCTCCCTGCTATCGACTTCAGTCTAGTCCCTCGCCGTGACCTGACTTGAGGGAAGGAGCCCTGCCGC
>LGRX02022357.1:0-12926 GCA_001247695.2 Cymbomonas tetramitiformis
ATCATCGGGCAAGTAATCGAGGCTCGGTGATCATCGGGCAAGTAATCGAGGCTCGGTGATCATCGGGCAAGTAATCGAGGCTCGGTGATCATCGGGCCTGTAAGACCTCCGAAAGGTGGAGAAGTTTGTCAAGGTGTTCTGAGTGGAGTATGATCACACGCCATAATTGACCCTTTTTTCGCGCCACGCAGAGGGGACCCATTCCCCTAATCAGCGTATGGATGGGCTTTGCATGGCTGGGGAAATCGTGTGGGAAATGACTAAGGGATAGTACGCACTCCATCGTTCGACTTGCCCATATTGAAAGCTGCGCTCTATCAGGTGCATGCGTCACAAGCAACGGGATGCAACATCTCGGATGTTGGCATGAGTCAAAAGGTGGCCTTGATGGGCGCTGAGAACATGCCGAGTCGAAAGGTGGCCTTGATGGGCGGAACATGCCGAGTCGAAAGGTGGCCTTGATGGGCGCTGAGAACATGCCGAGTCAAAGAGTGTGATGGGCGCTGAGAACATGCCGAGTCAAAGGTGGCCTTGATGGGCGCTGAGAACATGCCGAGTCGAAGGTGGCCTTGATGGGCGCTGAGAACATGCCGAGTCAAGGTGGCCTTGATGGGCGCTGAGAACATGCCGAGTCAAAGGTGGCCTTGATGGGCGCTGAGAACATGCCGAGTCGAAGGTGGCCTTGATGGGCGCTGAGAACATGCCGAGTCAAAAGGTGGCCTTGATGGGCGCTGAGAACATGCCGAGTCAAAAGGTGGCCTCGAACGCCTACTCCTACTTGTAGTCTGTGATTGGATGTCGGCTATCTTGGAAGGGTCGAACCGTCACTGCTTCAGACAGGGCGCACGGCTCACTTCGATCGGGGTAATATTTTGAAACCCCTAAAAGTCCGCGGGCTCCAATTTGAACATTTCTTTTTGCACGCTCGATCTTCTGTCAATGCCCCAGAGATTTGCACCTGCCTGAACGCCCCTGCGTGCGCACACTCGGTGGTGCAAGCCACCCAAAGTAGCCGCGCATCGCCTGGTCCGGCACCGTTGTCGGGTCGATGGAAGTCTGCACTGCAGCAGACAGCTGTGCCCAACCTCTGAGGAAGCGCACCTTCTCCATCACCACCCCCACAGCACGGGCACAGGTCGTCGCACCCTTCCGGGTGCTGTGTGTTGAAAAGTGCCCCCTGTCGGGAGGCACACAGACCATATTGCCCAGCACTCGCTGGAGCCACTCGTTGCCAGGTCTGTGTCCAGTCCTGGCGTGCACGCTCTGTCTCCCAGCAGCCTCCAGAAGCTGCCTGGTACACCGATTGGTGGGGTCCACCCCGGTGACGCACAGCGCCAGGCCTCATCCCTGCACCGTGTTCAGAGCTCTAGGAGCTCCCGTAGCCGCTCCACCCCCCACCAGGGGATGGACAGCTGTCGCTTCTTCAGCTTGTGGATTCTGCCCTTCTCCCGGGTAAGAACCACCGTCACTCCTTCCTCGTCCATCAGCACGTTTTCCTGCTGGAGCGACGTGCCCGTGTCAGGCCTGCCGGAAAGAAATGAAAGCGAGCGCCACGTAGGTGCAAGCTAGCAGCCACCCAAGCTGATCGCCGTCCTCTGGCTCGAGTGTGAGCGCTGCATCGTGCACCGTGCGCACGTGCTTCGCCGGCAGCCAGGTGCGCTTCGTCACAGTGACACCCGTCGCCTCCGATGCTGCCACCTGCAGCCTCGCCATACCTTTCACTGCACGGCTCACTGATCGCCCCTTCGCCGGGCCCGGCCAGCCCATGTCCTCGTGGTAGTTGTTGATTGCAGACAGGTACAGCTGCATCGATGTCGCCTGAATGCCACCCTTCTGCAGCAGCGCTGCCAAGTAAAGACGCACCGTCTCCTCTGATGCTGGAAGCCACTCCCGTCCCTCGCCGTCACCGAAGTCCTTAAAGTTCTTCGCCTTGGGACCGTAGTACCCCCGTGCCGTCTCCTTCAGCGCCCGCTCCTGCAGCTGCACTACCAACTCAGTGAACCGGCTCTCACCCAATTCACCTCACAAGCGCTCTCGCAGCGCCGATGTCCGCTCGCTCACCAGTGCCACATCGTCGTTCTCCTCCGTCACCTGCTGCTGCTCCGGGCGTGTAAGCTCCTCCGAGAGCAGCAGCAGCCACTCCTCGTCGCCATTGCCGTACTGGATGTGGTCCTGCCCCGTGTCCGAGACCTCGTACCAGTCATCATCCAGCATCCAGTACACCTCCAGCCGAGCTCCCTTCGCCGGCACCGGCTGCGACGCTGCTGATGCAACGCCCTCCTGCACGTACACACTCACCGGCGCTCCGGGATGTGAAACATGATGGCGTCCCAGCTGGACGGACCCGCCCAGCCGGCTCGGAGCAAAGAGGTCCCGCCTGCGGGGCATGATGACCACCTCGTCCGCGATCGCCTCCAGCTCCCGGAACTATGATTGGCCCGGCCAGTACGGAGCCACCACCGTTCCCCTAGCGCCTTCCTCCCGAAGCTTGTGCGCCACCTCGTCCAGAAGTCTCCCGGGCGGGTTGATCCAGTTTGCCTCGCCGCGCCAGTCGTACGCCAGTGAGTCCACCCCCTCGCAGTGCGGATCCCACCACTGGGTGTAGTACCGCAGCAGTTGCGCCGAGATCTCCGAAGCGAAGCGGTCGACTGTGTGCTCGTCTCACTCCGCCTGCGCCCAGTCGAGCCAATGCCAATTCAGCTTCCAGTCGTCGACATCGGTGTCCCGAGACAGCCTCTCGGCCCATTCGTTGGCCTCGCTGCGAATGTAGCGCGCCTGCAGCTCGATGTCGTTGAGGGCGAGTAGTGACTAGAGGCTTCGCATCCTCCTCGTGAGGTCGGGGTTGCAGATGGTGAATTGCGCCAGCATCGCCACCACTGCCTGGTTGTCACAGTAGAGACGCACCACTTTTCTCCGTGGCTCGCGAAGAAAAGCCTGCACCGTCTTGAAAACTGCCTCCAGGTCCAAGTGCGTGATGTGCAGGTGGCGCAGCTCGTCGCGCCAGAAACCTCTCGCCTCCAGCTTGAGGTCGAGTACACCTCCCCACGCAAGGCCCACTGCAGTATCTCCGCAATGGCGCCTGCCACGCGCCGAGCTCCCTTCCTTCGCCGTCCTCTCTCCTGTAGAGTAGGCTCCTTCTGCCCGGTGCCCGGAGGGAACGTTGGAACCGGGCAAGGTGGTGCCAAGTACATTAATTACCGGCGCCAGCCCCACGGCCAGCCCCGTCTGCGCCCTTTCCCCGTCGGCGTACAGGCTGATTCGGTGGGGGATTCGAGTTTGAGCCTCCAGCTCCGCCTTGTTCACACCGTTCCCTTCCCTGGCAACAGCCACCAGCTCCCTTCATTGCCTGCTTCGCCGTCGCTTCCAGCATCGCGCGTCGCCGAGAGCTTTCGAATTCCAGAAGCCACTGGTTGAAAGTCGGCTCACTGGCGAAGCCGTCGGAGTTGTTGTAACCCTTCTCCTCCATGAAAGCCAGCTCCGCCTTCAGTGCCTCTCACCCGCCGTGAGCTGCCGCATCGTCGTCCAGACCTGCGTGAAGCTGTACCATTGAATACCGATGCGCCAGCAGAGTGTACGCACCCACCCATCACCATGTTGTGTGTTTCGTACACCCTCTGCCCGATCTCCTGAGCTGATACGTGCTGCGTATCTTGATGTTCTAACAATTCAAGGGTGTCGTCAGAAAACTGCACTGCGTCATACAGGTACGCCAGTGCAGGTCCCAAAATCAGCTGCTCGTACTTCAGCAAAGACGAAGACTTCTTGTTCAAGGAATCAAACGTCTTGTCGCCGTACAGATCGTAGAGCTGCGGCATCCACAACTCTAGTGTCGCGCGACGGGGTGGGTAAGGATTAATTTCACTGTAGGGACAGTACGGGAGTTTCTGCCGTCGCGCCAGTTTCTTGCCGCCCTTCGTGGTAGCAGAAGACCCCGCGACGTCACATTTAGCCTCCTTTGACGTTGAGGAACTGTTGCAGTTGTTCCATCATCGCAGTCATCACGGCACTCTGCTAACTGCTGCTGGTATTGTTGCTGCAGCAGCAACCTTGTTTTCACCCAGTCCTGTTCTGGTAACCGCTGACTGGGTGATTCGGTTTTGTCAGGACCCTCTGGTTCTTCCTCGGCTTTCGCCTTCTGGCTGTCTGATTCTCCAGCCATCACGTGTGCTTCCTAAATACCTGAGATTGATCTAGGGAAAATAAGTTGAGAATAATTTGCAGTGTGCCCACACAAGAATCCGTGAAGTTCTTTTGCTCGAAATTGCAAAAGAACAGAGCTGAGTTTGCGTCTGGAACTCCTTGTAGTCTGTGACTGGATGTCGGCGCTCATGGAAGGGTCGAACCGTCACTGTCTCAGACAGGACGCACGGCTCAAGTCGATCGGGGCAAAATTTTGACACCTCTAAAAGTCCGCGAGCTCCAATTTAAACATATTGTATGGCCTTGCCAAGAAATGGTTGAATGAATTTTTCATTTTTATCTGTTTGTTTTGACACTCCGAGTCAAATATGATGCCGACTCCTACAAGTTGAAGTGTCACAACAAACAGTTGATCAACATTCATTCAACCATTTATTGGCAAGGCCATACAATATCCTGGAAATAAAATTCTTCCGCGAACAAATTGAGTGGTTGTGTAAACCATTTATTATCGCAGAAGGAAACCTCCACTCCTATTTTTTTTCCCTGCTTGCAAGACCTCCAGAAACTCACTTTATCTACTCCTACTATGCGACGGGGCCTGAAGTAGTTCCTGATAATAGAATTGGTGATCACAGACCACCTCCAAGTACTCTCCATTGTTGTGCACGTGTGCAACAACACTGAGAAATAGGATGCTTCGTCTTAGGCTGCATGATGCTTAGCCTTAGGCATCTGCACCCCAACCTAATTTGTCATCATTTCGGGTCCTTCGCGGTGATAGGCATGCAAGCAAAGCACCACAGAGAAAATGAAGTATGATCTAGAAAGTTGCATGTCCGAAGTGCATAATATATAACGTAACGTGCGATGAGGAAATGCTCAAATGGAATTGTGGCCGATATCTCCAAAGATGTCTCAATGGGATACGGGCGATCCCATCTTGTATTGAGTATTACTAGGCTAAGACCACAGGGAACTGAGTCTTGCATTACATTCCCATTCACTTAGATTTGTGTGGAGCTTAGCTCCTCTGGGCGGTACCACCTACTGCAAGTATGGAACGGCGCCCAAGAAGCACATGCACATTTAGAATATGTTGGGGAGAGACCTCACTTATTGCATGCCGCCTACACCCTATGTGAGTTAAAGATACACTATACATGCCATGACGAGCACGTGACGCATTGCATGACTGTATGCTAGACCAACGGGAGTTGTTATGGATGTCTCTAATCCTTCAACCGTGTGGAGCCTTGGTTTACCAGCCCAAGACTCAATCCAAGTCAGGCCTCATTACAAGATATGTATGATTGTCTAGTAGCAGTGGGCAACGTATTCTTGGTTAGCACTTCACGGGGTGGTCACGTACATTAACATTCTGAAGCGAATTTGGGAAGGCATAATTCTCTTTGTCTGCAGTAGGCTTAGTATTAAGTTGGTGCGTTGTTACAGCTTTGCTCGAGTCCCTATAGCGTATAAGTGAGAGATGAGTGAACCGATAGCTAAAGTGTCAAGAGTTTCCACTGACACATTGATGAGAGCATCGGTTTGTGGTGGAATGTGACGAGGAGCAGGTAGGTGGGCCTAGGTGTACTATTTGTGAATTTGTTGTGAGGATCCGAAGGGTTTGTGCACACATGACAAGCAGCAATATAAGACAAATAGCTTCCATGTGTATATTACAGCAGGCAGATCTGATATGTTTGTGAGTCAATGCGATGCACATCACTTTTCTCAGCGAGATTGCCATTTGCCAGAGGGGGAGGGGTTGCAGCCGTTGTGCTTACAACTGCCAAATGTCACCCGCATAGTTTGTGGCATGACGATACATTGACATGATGAGTTACTGACATTTGACTGGTGACAAGTTGGGAAATGTTAGATTACACGGAAGTAGGAATTGCTATGATTTGTAGGAATTATTGTTATTTAGACCATAAAGCTCCCAAAAAGCGATCCCAGTCTTAGTTGTTGCCGGTACCGTAACACCCATCATAGGATAATTCCAGAACGAGTATGTCAGTGGGCATGTCCATAGAGGTGTACGACTGCGTGGATTGTCTTCCTTAGTGTTACCTATTTGTCTTGCACACCATCATCCACATTGGTGTGCTTTGGTGATTCCATGCTACAAATTCCTAGGATGACAAGGCAAGTAGCAAACTTAGTTGTGTGATGTCGGGGATTCAGGCGGTAAGCCGGCGCCGGCTAAAATAGCTGCAGGAAAGTAAGCTATCTCTACTGATGACAATATTCAGAGAGGATAGATTTTGAGCAACACTCAAGCATCACCGGAGTCAATCAAAACAAAATATGTATTTTAGAGTAGAATTGCCACATTCAACATTGTTTGCAGTGTTTGCTTTTGTAGTGAAGCCTAAAGTGCATGTGGTTCAGGTAATTAGAGAGAGAAGAGAAATTGTTAACACGGGAAGTCTTGACATGCGATGTGGAGGAAACTTACATCAATCTGAACTTCACATATTCAACGGTGGCAAACAATAAATAAATTTCCCTTACAGTGATGTACACGAAACATGAAAGTTGTGTTCTCTGAATGGAAAATAAAAGCAATTTCAAAAATAGCTATGTACTCATAGCGACAACGATGTGTTCTCTGAAGTGCAAAAGAATTTTAAGAGCACAAAACAAACAAATTTAGCATAACCTTTTGTTTTGCAGTGTTGCTCCACTTCAAACTAAAGCAGGTGTACACGAAACACCCGTTTACAATGGGCTCATCATACATGATATTTGATTTCCATGTTACAGAGTGGGCTACATCGTGAAAAAAGGTTGTCTGCTAGCTTGTGGGCCGCAAGAGTCCTGAAAACCTCTTATGTGCATCCTTCGATCAGTTCGCACCAGTACTTACGTACATTTCGATTTTTCCCGATCCCATTTCATGTGAATACCATCCTGTATCGGGCACCTCTTGACGAGAATAAGCACGTGTGACCTTTTCAATCTTCATACGACGCGTTCAACCACTTCAAAAGATCGCCGCGGTTACTATCTCGTTGCTTATCTTCGCTAGTTTTCTTCACCTTCATTTTTATCTGCGTTCAAGGACATTGCCATGAAACCGCCGAGTTAACACACGAGTACTCTGTGCGCATCCTTTCCTAACCAGTTCAAGCGGCCTCCATTATTCCCATCCACTACTTGGTGCTCAAAGGTGGCTGTTTAGAAATATCTTTTCGATGCGAAAAGTTCCATAAAGTCAAGCTGAGAAAGACGAGAATCTTTCCATAAGCAGTATCCAGATGAGTGTGAAAGCTCCTTGCAGTTAAGCATATGCGCAGTTTAACAACTATGGAAAAAGAGCATACCTTTTGCCCAGAAATCGCGCTTACCCTCGCACCTCCTTCCTCCTCCCAGAACTGCAAACACAGATCCGTTCAGTCTGGATACTCTAAGAGAACGAGCTTATATCGGAGCTCGCCTCAACGTGAGCATATTACCTGGCCCAGACAGAGACATGCGAAGTTTGTGCTCAGAGACAACTAAGAGCAGGAGCCAGGGCAGCAGTGGAGCTCAGGTTGATCACGCTGAAGAGAGGGGATCGCGTGCTGTGAGAGAATAGGCATTTTCACTTCGAACGGGAATTAGAAGAGGCATCAAACTCGGGCAGGGTTTACCTTGGAGAGCTGCATCTCCCCAGAAGCCGTCTGGGACACAAAAAACATAGAAGGGACAACCTCAAAAAAGTGCGTCCAAACGGATAAGAAGGAGGTTCATATAGCCATCATTCTGCTGCGTTGGTGCAGTGTGAGAAACTCAGCTCGTGGGAAGCTGAGCTTCGAAGCTAACAATCGGCGGCGTTTGTAAGCGCAAAAGCCTCGTATGAGGGCACTTTTTGAAAGGCAAAAATAATCGAACGCACCAAGGGAAGGGGGAGTCAGTGCGCCGAGGGCGGAGGCAGTCAACGCAAGCCGTCGGGTCGACTGCGACTTTGTACTGGAGCATATTCGAGCGGTATGTAAAAATTGCAATATCGCACGCAGAACGAGCGAAAAAAATTGAAAGAACGGTTGTCTTTTCCGAGGAGTGAAGCAAAGGTTGCGGCTTTTGGGACTGCCCCGCGTCACAAACCTCTTTGAAAAAAGTAGAGGGCGCGCATTCAAGGAAAATACAACTCAAATTCTTACAAAATTCAAGCGCAACGGAGGCCATGCATACCTTCTCTTTTTTCTTATGCTTTTCTTTCTTACTTTTTTTGCTCTTGGAGTCCTTCCCCTGTGACAACGTGCCTCAGCTCAGTAGCAGTTCAGAGACCTGCGGCATACGATACGCGGAGCAAGAGCTACCTGCGTTTTTCAAGAACACAACCGCGCACAGGAAACACAGAGCAAGTTAGGGCGAAACAGAATCGTTAAGTACCTTTTTACTCTTTTTCTCCTTCTTGCTTTTCTTGTGTTTCCCTTCCTTTCGCTCTCGGGAGGAGTCGTCACTGCTGCTGTCTCTTTCTTTGTCTTTGTCTTTGCTGCAGCACCAAGAGATGGGCTTTATTCACAGTTCTCCATAGAGACACGGGTATCGACCTCAAATCAAAATATTCGGAATTGTTAGGGAAGAGCTGCACTGATGAATGGGAATGTGCATCAGAGCAGCTGTAAAAACTTCTACAAATACGTGAAAATGTTTTAATTGAAGGGCGGTCTCTTGCCGAAATAAATCTCAACGAGAACGAGCCAGGAAAACCCTTTCGCACCTATTTTTCTTCCGTTTTTTACTGCTCTTTTCTTCTCTTTCAGTCTCTTCCCTTCCCCGTTTCAGCAAATTTGCGTTTTTCCGACCAGCTTCCGCCTCACTGTCGCTGCTACTGCTTAACCCACTTTCACTCGACATCGGATCCAGTTCACAGAATAGTCGTTCAAAATTGTCAAATCTCAGGGTGGATCCGAGGGCACGTCCCTTAACCGTCTTTATGCGAACAGCCGTCGGTTGACACTAAGTCTGGCTGCTCACAAGATTAGATATACTTACTTGCTGCAGATATTATGACCTCCGACGGATTGCTTCTCGGGTCAGTTTTCAGGCAGGTCTCTTTTCTTTGAAACCACAGACCTAACCTCTCAACAAAAAGTAGGTCTCGGTCTGCAGCTTCACACGGACACGCCATACGATAGATCGATAGTCATTTTGTCAATAGATTTTAGACGTACTCTTGTTCCCAGAGTTTCTCCGAGCGCGGCCGCTGCGCGGCCTGTGACACGCGAGGGTCGACGTTACAGTTGATGGAAGAGGCTCGGAGAGCTTATGGACCCCACAGAGTTACAAACCCTAAATGTCTATTTTCGTCCATAAGCTCTGGGGACAAGAGTAATTTTAGACGTGAATTCCGACCTTTAGAAGGGGTGTCATTGTTTGTGTCACCAGGGGGAGTATAGTAGATACGTAGTACAGTATCGGGGGATGCAACGTCCGTCAACCTCGCATCTCCCAGGTTCGGAGGTTGTCCGCAGTGCAAACCGAAATCCCGAGCACCAGTCCTGCCCATTTTTCCCTCGCTACATGGATATATTAAAAATTTTAGCATGGGATTTGTCACGGTTCGCTATGCCAACAGTATGTGTGACGCTGTTGTTATTGAACGGTAACAGCAAAACGCAATATTTTGGTGGGTTATGAGTGCAGCAGTCTGTTGACCCGAGAAGTGCTTGCTTGAGCCCAATGCTCCTCATATACTCCAGTGCTCTCACGCATCTCATGCGTTACCACCATCGGGTTGTGAACCCGAGAGCACTGGGTGAACTTCCCGCATCGGCTGGTCGATATAGCCTTTCGTTATCCTGTGCTGGACTTTAGGTTCAGGGTTATTATTATGGGCTCTGATAGCCCCTAGCCTGACCTGTCTCTGATCGGAACCGTGACTCCGCTAGTAGCTAGGATGACAGTACCGTAGTACTGTACTGTCAGTCATTATTTCGTATTATCCGGGTTTCCGAGATGCATGATAAAAGCACTCGGCCGGACTGTTTATGGGAGCTTAGCCAGTTCGTTTTCACCGAGCGGAACACCTGTTCTCGCAGGTTATGCGCGTCACCACTTTCCCAGTAATTCTGATGGCACAGCGCCTGGTTGTTGCCATGATTGGCTAAGTTTTGACACAGAGATGGGGTGGGCGCCCCCTTAGGCAGTAGTTGACCTTTTCGCAGTATGGCATCTCCTTGAGGTGGAGATCAGTTTGGGACATTTTTCGGCAGCAGTATCGTCGCTCGCTATGGCTTCTTTTTACGTTTCACCTGGCCGGTGGAGAGGGCATTCCGCGTATTGTGGGTCGCAACCACTTTTAGCCTATCGGCTCATGACCTGTTTGATGTTGTTTTTATCGCTGAGACTTCTGCAGGAATTGGCCGCTGCGTCTACTGATTTGACTACTGCCGCCACACTAGCCCACGCTCCCCATCTCACCGTCATTTTGAAAATGGATACACCGCAGAGACCACGTACACGCGCTAGGGCGCGTAAGTTGGCAACAATTTTTGATGATGTTGGAGCGTTAAACGCAGCCACGCCCACGACTCCGCATTTGGATTCGGCTGCGTCAGAAGCTTCGACTGCGGCTGCCACCCTTGTGCACCGGTTGCGCAGAGATTCATTTGACGTTCAAAGTTCCAAAACCGCAGCAACGAAGGTACTGGGCGACAAAGCTGCAAAATTCCGTGGGGACGAGACATCAGCTTCGGACATTTTTTCTCAATTGGTATCCGAGCTGCAGCAGCTCTTCACGTTGCAGTCGACGGCATTCGCACCCCTGTTTGACCTGACTGCTGCTGACACCCCTGTTCTGCCTGCTGCCAATGAACTCTTGTACTTTGTGCTGCTGCTGCTGACTGCGCCAGGGTCTCCTGCCCGTAATTGGGTAGAGGCTTCTGGCGCGGATGTTCCTGCTGATGGCAAACGCGCCACCCTGGAGGTGGTGCGTATGCTTGCTGACGCGTCGACTCCGTTCGATGCTTTGACTGAGCTGCTTGAGGTGAGGGTCTCTGACGAGTGTGACCCTGATGCGGGGATTCGCCTCTTCAACAGCTGTCTTCGGGATGCACAGCGTCTGACGACGCTGCCCGAAGACGCTGTTAAGAGACAATTCCTCTCTGCTCTGTCTGGGCCGGCTTACGCCACGCTGGTTGACTCGTTTGCTCGAGCTGACCAGCGTGCGGCTGTTAGTCTGCTCACCCTGCAGGCGCGCGTGCGCGAGCAGTACCGCTGCGGGCGGCTCTCGGGCAAGCGCACTGCAGGGCGCCCCATGTCTGTAGCATCTTGCACCACTGACACTGGCCTGGCTTCGGCCATTGAGCGGCTCAGTGCTCAGTTGGTCAAGTTGCAGCGGGATGTGGATTCCCTTAAGAAGGGTGGCTCCAAGCCGCCTCATGGGAAGCACACTCCGCGCAACTTCCACCGACCTGGAGTGCAGCCGCTTGCTCACTCCACCTCTCCGGAGGTGGCTTTTGACAAGCGGTCTGGCACCTTTGTCCCAACGTGCAGGCACGAAAAGTGCCGCGCCGTTGGGTCAAAGCATTGGCTCAGTGAGTGTCCTCACAAGGACACTCACCCATTGTCCATCTCGGCATCCTACTGCCAAGCCGTCGAGTCCTATGACTCCGACGTGCTTGCCCTTCGTTTCCAGCGGTACTATGACGCTGGAGATGAAGGGTCCATGGAGCACTTGTGTGCTCTCGTGGGGCAACCTGAAATCTGTGAGCTGTCTGCGCATGCCTTTGCTCCAAAGCCTACGGCTCTGCAGCAGTTCAAGGATGCTGCTGCCTCTGCTGAGTCTGCACCTGATGAGCATCTTTCTATTGGCCGTGTTGCATTTGCTGCGGTCAGCGGTCCGCTTGCTGGTGGTGTCGCTGAGCCGGCCACTGACAAGCGGCTGCTGCCGCGGGCCTCTGCACCTGTGCGTGATGAGCCGGTTGACTTGCATGAAGTCAACCGTGCCACCTTTGTGCCGCCGTCTGCCTCTCTGGCTCTCGGCCCAATGGCTCCTGCTGACAGTTCTTTCAAAACATTCAACACTGTCCACCCTGACTGGTTTGACATTGACCCTGAGCCTGTTGAAGTCTGTGACTCCGATGATGATGGGGAGGGCTCCAACTACCCTCCTGGTGTCTGCCTGACTGAAATTGAGGGGGGTGCACCGCCGACGACTGCAGCGTTTCGGCGGTTCGGAGTCCCCAGAGGCTCCAGGCCATTTGGCATCGGTGAATTTGCGCTCACTCTTTTCATGGTTGCTACGTTTCTGTTCAGTGTTACGGCGATGCCGACCCTCGTGGTCGGCGGTGGTGTCAGGGGCCTGGTTGAGCCCGGAGCCACTTACGGCTACGATTCACTACGGTCCCATGAAGCACTACTGGATTCTCTTAACCCGCCTACGGTGCTTACTGTTTCGTCATTGCCGCTGCAGGATGTGCCGCGGGTCTTTTCTCAATCGACCTCGGCTACTTACCAGTCTGATGATTTTGCCATTCCACTCTGGGATCCGCCTGACCCACTTGGGTCTGGTGGTGTCAACATTTATGATGTCTCTTCTCAACTTACTTCGGATGTTTTCCTGCCTTGGGATCCGTCTGCTGAACTCGGCTCTGCCGACCAGCTTTGATACGGCTACAGTAATCACTCAGTAATAAGAAAACCCGCCAATAAGAAAGTAGCCAGCTTTTTTGATTTCTTCACAATATTTAACACATAACACTCCATATTTAAGATCTCTATATAAATAAGAAAGTTGCTAGGCTGACCTAAAATTCCCGTTTTCTTAAAAACGAGTGTTTACTGTA
>LGRX02022358.1:0-16468 GCA_001247695.2 Cymbomonas tetramitiformis
TGGGGAGTCCCCCCCACCCCCAAAAAAAAAATGTGGAAGCAGCTTGATTTTCATCGCGATACGGGCTCGGCCAGCCCATACAGTACTGTACAGCTGACGTTCATTTCATTGTCATCAACTTTCATTCTCGAAGCTTTACGCTTGACAGACTGCGTCTCATGTCATGTCATGTCATACGTCTAACGTCTTATGTGTCAATGTCCAGTCGACCACATCCAAATATTTATACCGTCAATTAAGTCTTCGTCCCTTTTTAAAATTAAATAAGTCATATTAAAAATAATACTACAGTGTTAAGTTATACAGTGCTAAGTTATATTTATAATCAACAGTCGTGACACTGTGCAATTCCAATAAAATTAAATATATATATATTATAATTATATTGACCAATTAAATATAAAGAGGCTTTGTATTGAATATTCTAAATATCAAATTATATACTGCCGCGTGCGACACATACTTATCCACGACACACGAATCGTTTCGCAGTTTTCATCTACGACGCTAAAGTGCGTAACAGGGGTTAAATTGAGTGGGTGTAACGCGTCACGCTCGAAAAGCGTGACGCTCGAAAAGCGTGACGCTCGAAAAGCGTGACGCTCGAAAAGCGTGACACAAAGCAGTGTTCGTTTTGGAATAGCTGGTTTTCGGCGAAATGAACCTTTAAAAATTTATACACAAAAGCGTGACATAAAAAACCGGATTTTTCAAAGAGGGGGACAATCTAAAGATTTTTCCCCAATATACACAAAAGCGTGACATAAAAAACCGGATTTTTCAAAGAGGGGGACAATCTAAAGATTTTTCCCCAATATTCACATTATTGATATGATTGGGTAATACTACAGACGCTGGAATTCAGAATAGGAATTAATTACAGCGTCTGTCATCCGATGACATCTCGCGATATCGAACTGAAGATGAAGGGTGCGGGTGATGACGTCCAGCAGCAGCAGTCACTCACTGACACGAGGTAGATGTCATGTCATGTCAGTCGTTTTCAACAAGTTGGCCGACGTGTCATTGTCAACCCAGGCAACGACTGACATCTAACTTGTCTGCCGTTGATCCCCTACTGACTTTCAGATCGACAGTTAATTAGCTATCCACATACCAAGGGACTCCACAAAATTGTCAACCCTTGCCTCAACATTGTCCACCCTTGCCCATTATTCGTCGTCCATTTACTCAAATTACTTTGAACTCTACCGTCGATCCCCAGCCTGTTTTCCGCTTCTCGACTGACTTGATATGATATGCGGAAGGTATAAAATCGTTTACGCAAGATTTACCTACAATATAAACAAGTATTTCACGTTTCCCCATACAACGGGTACAAATTATACAGTCTTCCCACCACTTAATTTTTACTCAGATTATTTCACTATGATACAGTCCTCCCACCACTGTATTTATACTCACATTGTCGCTCGCTCGTCATCGACAACCAATGGTGTTTTGCCATTTGTGCACTTACAAAAGTCGTATTGCAATGACATCTTTGAGCTGGCATGTTCTGATTGGCTTTCCCGATAGTGGGTCACATGGTAAAGGCCCTGCCCAAAAAGCGTCAAGTGAGAAGGGTGGTCATTCGTATTATCCCACCTTCGCACAAGGGAAGCTTATGGGAGCCGATTCATGCGAAAGGTCGCCAAAAGAGAACAATCGTGCCGAACCGCGCAAAAATCGCGACTGAATCGGCTGTCGCGGGCTGTCGCGGGCTGTCGCGGGCTGCTCGATGCTGTTTCCAAATGCTCGATGCTGTCGCTTCGTTTCCAAATTTCGGGAGGAGAGAGCAAAATGTCGCGACAGCATCAAGGATTTGGAAACAGAGCTCAATATTTGTATTTTGTATTTTTATATTATTATATTTTTATATATTGCTTTTTATTTCCTTTATAAAATTATATAGCACGGCTTGACAAGAACCCTTGTCCGCAGACGTGTCATCCGAGTTGGACCAACCAGACATTAGCATTTTAGGCAACGGCAGACAAAAGCGCATGCGTTGACTTTCTGAGGAAGCGTGGCCTACGTGGACGTAAAATATCCATCTTGTCGCAAAAGTCCGATGTTACTGGACTGTTTATACTGGCAAAGTCTACGAGCGGGTCGAGCGCCAATTTTGGTTGGGATGGAATATTCAATACTGTACTGTAGGTGTCACAGTCAGCTGAACGAATTGAGTCGCTGCCGAATTGAGTTTTCATTTCGTTCGAATTTGGCCTCGCGCGAGCGAATTGAAGGCAATTCTGGAGCGAATTGAGCAAATCGGCAGACGATCCGACGTGGACCGAGGTGTCCCCGAAAAATGCGGCATCTTCTCACGTCGGACTAGCGAAAGAATTGGCTGCCGAAATTTGCGTGAAACTCACTATAAATAGGTCGAAAACTCATGTAGATACCCTGTGACCCTTACTATGTAATATGTAATTAAATAGTATATGACATAATTATATCATATGCAAATATCCCTTGATATTATTATATAGGATATATGATATAGCCCTTGATATTATTATATACTATATATTTATAAATATACACATACAAATATCCCTTGATATTATATGGTCCGCGGTAGCCCTTCCTAGGCCGTTCATACAGCATTGTCCTATCTGGTGCATGCCCTCCCCCCGATTTTCGACCGTCGATATGCCAACTGGTCACCATACTTAAGGGCTTTGTCTTGTTTCGACGGTTGGTCGGGTTCAGTGTCCACAAAATCCGACGTGTAAGTGGTAGCTACCACCACTAGCTACCACCAGCCGTCAATATCTTTGCTATATACAATGTGTTATATATCAAGGGGTATAAATTAGTTTATACCCCTTGTTATATATGTCGATTTTTGCTTAGCTACCACCAGCCCTACTCTGGCTGAGACCAGAGCCTCCGGACGCGATTTTTTTTTTTCCTTCACTTTTTAAGGATGTTTTATTTTTCTGTACTAGACCGGAGGCTCTGGTACTTCTCGAGGCCAAAATGAGGGTTCTGCTGGAAACAGCAGCTCAGGCAGTGGGGACCCGCTGCCGACGGCGAAACAACGGATCGCTAGACTTGGGTAAAAAACAAGATATACCCAAGCTGAGTGTCACAGGCTGACCACCGAAGATGACACACTGGGAATGCCACTAGACTGTACGAACTAGCGGTCGTAGTGTCAATTCCAACACACCACCTCATATGAGGTGGGCCAACGGCTAGTGACACTCACCACCCTAGCTACTAGAGTTTACAGATAAATGTAAGGATGTTAACTCTAGGAAGCTAGTCAAAGTCACAGGTGGCAAGATGAATGACAGGCTAGCAAAATAATACTTGCTAAGCCTAAGAATTGCTAGGACCACTCTGGCCAACTAAAATTAATACTCTGCCCGCTAGTGGTGGGTGCTCCCACAGAACTCGCCTGTCGGCATGTGATGGAAGAATCATAAAACAAATTTTGCCTGTCGGTTTAACTCGAATATTCTGTGAACTGGAGTAGGTATGCTGCCCGAAAATGTTCATCTCATTCGTTCAAGCTGCCCGCAAGTGGTCAAAAGGAATAACAGGATTCTAGTTTCCAAAACTACAGCAAGTGGTGGAGAAATGAAACAGAGAGCACTGACAAGAAGCAAGAAATATATATATATAAGGATATATATATGTCGGGCGCCGAGGAGCGGAACAGTCTCGCAGGGGCAGGTGCTCTCGGATACTAAGATGATATAAAATACTTAGGTGAGTGTTTTATAACACACCGATAATTGTGACAACGGACACTGGTGACATCTCGGCTGGGGGTGACAGGACGGGAGGCGCGGCTCCCCCCTTACGGTGGGAAGAATTGGGCTCCCCGTGACACCACCTCGCCCCGTGGGGTTGAGGTGTCACCAGGCAAAGAGGCAGGAGCGCTGCAGGGTCCAAACTGGCTCGAGCAATCCGGCATGTGCCATCTCAAGGTGTCCAAAAATCTGCTTAAAGGTCAATCTAAAGAACTCAGTCCCCTCGAGTGTCAGGGTTATGACCGATGACACATATGTCATACATGTCATACATGTCATACGTGTCATACCTGTCAGACATGTCATACCATGTGATGTCATGTCATGTCGAGGCATGTCATATATTATAATGACAGACAGTCGTCAGTACGGTCGACTATGACTGTACATGTCATCGAGATGATAAGTCATATCATCTGTCATTTATTCAAGGTAAGACTTGAATGACACATGTCATCGAGAGGCCAGTATGTCGGACTCGAGATGGCGAAGCAAGATGCTATCTTGAAGTACCGAACGGTTCGGAGAAGAAATCATCTTCGCTTCTAGCATGTTCTGAACAAGCATGCGAGTATCATATGGCGAACGCATTATTCGTTCAGCCGATACTAGTCGTTCAACCAATGCCTTGGGTTCACAACCCAATAGCGGTGCCATCTATGAGATGGGCATTCGGTATAGATGAGGTAGCGTTGTGCTACAGCCGTATCTTCGGACGAAGTCTGCACTCATCACCCGCTCTTACGCCGCCCGAGTGTTACTGTTCAATAACACCGTGCTATCTTATCATATCATATTATATCTTAAGGCTCGCTTGTGAGACCTTATCAGTTGGTATTCGATCGTCAAGGCGAGAACGAGAACTCTAGTGATAGATAGATATCGAATATTTTGTGTATGCAGGTTGCGGAGCGCGAATAACATCTGGCGTCGCAATCGCACAAATACCGATATACTGCATATACGCTGACCGCTGCATAAGCGAATATTGTGCGCGAGGATATATCGTCACATACATAATCACAGATCGTACATCGCAGCTGATCGTCACCTATACTGCGCGAAAAGGTGTGCATGCGGCATACATATGCACAACGATCACATGTACGCGCAGATACGATTCGCAGCTGTACGAAATTCGCAGTATGAGACGCGGACACAAAAATCATCAGCGGAATCATGATCCGCGCGAAAATTAGCACTCGTATCATGTGCTATGCATACTGCGACAAGATGTGCTCTTTATCAACAACGCGCACCATCGCGATTTTCATGATCGCAATAAATCGCTTACAGCGCACGACAATTATTTTGCAGTTTTTTTGATGACGATGTCAATCGATGCAAAATGTCATCAACACACCGTCATTATCGATAGTTGCAATAATCACGGATGCATCATCTGCGCGCGTCACGATATCCTTTACAGAATATGTGTATACTTACTGGGATAATCATGAACGGACGCATGATGACAGTATATTGCAGCATGCCATACAATATTCTGATGTTTGCTGAGATATTATAATCTATTCACTGTTAGATTCGTATACCAATCTGCAAATATGAGTGTGAACTGCATACATGCTGTGTGAGTAGCTTACACACACATACACGCTCAACATGACAGATCATCGAATACTCTCCAGCAACATCATAGTGTGTGTAAAATTCGAGTGTGCAAAGATAATAATGACTGCAACACCACACACACATCACACACATACTTGCAGTATACACCATCATTGAGTATATACTGAGTGCATGCAACAGATGTGCATTTCACCACATGTACATCATTATACTGAGTGACTGCAACACTGTGAATTGTGCATGCATTATTCATACAACTTGACCACGATAACAGCTGTAATGTACAAACCAGTTTGATCACGATAACAACTGGGACATATAGCATCACATCACAATACATCATACATTGCACAAAGCATACTGCAGTGCATGTAAGCTATATTGGAACCCATGTAAGTGTAAGGTGCCTGAAGGTGATCTTAACACCATAATTAGCTCGACATGCTCTGACGAAGGATTTGGGATGAGCATGTTCGTTCTATGGTGGATCACTAAATGGAATGCTCACCGGAACTTCATGTAAAATACACCAAGCAACTCATTACTGTAAATGAGAGTCGTGCAGGATTACAATAACCAATAAGCTGATATATATATCATGTTAGATTTATTCAGTACTTGGTTGGTATACAGATCATCCTGCATGATAAATCATCTTGGTATATTGTAATACCAGAAATCACCTGCATACAAGTGTGTATAGTGAACAATTCCACACACACTTACATGTACTAAATCAGCAAGTACCTGCACAATGCACACACCACTGACATTACTATGTATAATGACATTCACGGACTCGGTAAGTGAAATGATCAACTATAATATCAACTACGTGTATGATAATATAGATACCATCCAACAAACACATGTGCGTGTTGGATGTCAGTGATGGCGATAGCTAAGGTAAACAGGATAAAACTACATGCTGAAGGGCTGGATGGAGAATATCTCCAGACCCGAAGGCAGTATACAGTGTTCACAATGCAGCTGGTAACTGCTGAACACTGTCCATACCTTTTCATTATCGCTGGAGCAAGAACAACAACCATACTGCATTGTGACAATTGATTCAGTAATGATCAGCACAAAAAGCATGTACATACTCAGATCAGTACTTACATATTGAACTGACATAGGTTGTTGTGGACACACACACACACACACATTGTGTTGTGTTGAACTGCTTAGAGTATTATCAAGTTGTGTCCTGATATATTTGGAATCTAGAGATATCACTTGGATATGCTCTAAGTGCACAGCCATATGCCCAAATATATCATAGGTTCTGACAAGTTATCACTTAAGTGGTTAATCGGCTTACAGTTGATACACCTAATTTAAATCATCAGGAAGTGAACCAACTTCCATGGGTTTCAAATCAGTAAAACCCATATTTATGATCAACCACAGATGTTGACCATCAGAGATATTCACTATTATGCCATGAAAATTATCATGTGCAAAAGTGAGATAAGTTGCATTAGTTTTGTCACTTGCAACTTCCACACACACCGAGATATATTACTGAGGTATATAATCAAATGGCCAAAAAAGGTGAAAAACGGGTAAAAATCGTTGGCGATAAATTTCAAAACTGAAATTCCGACCCCATTTTATTTCAAATTATGATTTTATCCGTGCCGCATTATAGCCGTGCGCGCCTCGTGCACGCGTGTAGCAAGGAGAGAGGGCGGAGAAGGCTTTAACACCTCAAAGACGAAGTCCCTTTTGCAGTATGGAATATCAGCTTTTATGCGGTATCAGGCATAACTTGATCATACGACCTTGAATGATGGCATATGAAGTATCTATGTTTCGTAGACTCAAATTGCGACCTAGTGGTATGTCGCACATGCCCCTTACATCCCATATACCACGTGCGCTCGTGCGCTCAAAGTACTGAGATTTCTCTGTAAAGTGTCAACTTTAGGACTATCCGTCCTGAGCAAGTATCTGACATCCCGCGAGGTAACAAATGCGTTCAATTGACATATGGCGAGTATTGGAATGATATCCATGCGCGTTACGTCCTCAGATCATCATATTTCGTCCGGGAAATCCGCCGCAAAGTGCAGAGATTTCTTTGTAAACTGCTAATTTTAGGACTACCCGTATGCATTATGCGATGCGATGTAGCTTTATAATGCATGCATATAGGAAGATTAGGCGATGCTTTCCAATTTATGCGAAATATAAGGTAATTTGGACAAGGTTATCGCAAGTTACGCATGTTTTAGCATCGTGTTCGTGCCAACTTTCGAATATCAGCTTTGCAGTATGGGGACTTCGTCTTTGAGGTGTTAAGCCTGCGTATTGTGCCCGAAGGCCGATGTTGTTGTCGTCGGCGAAGGTAAAGGGCTCCTCGTCGTGACGAACAACGGGTTGATCATGTTGTCCACAAAGTCGAGCGAAGGTGGCGTCGTCCTGGGCGTCGAAGGCGGTCTGGAACGCGGATACAATCTCGTCGTTCTCGTCGGCAGCCACTAAGTCGCACTCCGCGCATGCCATGTCGTCCGTGGGGCAACTCGCGGTGTCGTGGTAGTGTCCAGGAGGACAACGCGCGCACTCGGGGACGAAGGCGGAGGAGGCTACGTGGAAGGAGATGTTGTGGGCGGAGTTCTTCTTGTAGTGTTGCTGACTCCAATTCCCGTCGGTCTTGAGCGGGCTCGCGGCGAAGCGGAAGCTCTTCCGCGCGCCATAGCCCCCAACACGATTGCTCCGTCCATGGAACTTCCCATCGTCCCTCCTGTTGCGCTCATCCCGCCAACGTGAGGGCGGAAAGGAGACACCCCGCTTACCGTCAGGCTGCTGGCGGTGGCGGTGAGAGTCAGCGAAACCAGAAAGAGGCTCGTCGTCCTTCGCGATTGAGTCCTTCAGCGTCACGAGAGTCGAGGTGGCGGCCTCCAATTGCTTCTCGAATTCCATGATGAGGTTCTTCACGTCAACTCCACCAGAGTAAAGCATAGCTGGGGAAGTCGGAGGTGACGGCTTAGGCTGCTTCGCGCGGCCAACACCGTTCTCGCTCTCCCAAATCTCGAGGATGTGGGCGTAGATGTCCTCGAGGTCGACCTTGGCCAAGTCCACGTCGAGCCGAAGCGGTGTGGTGACCTTGTCGTACATGATGGGGTCGAGGGACGCGAGGAGTTGCTTCTTGGCCATCATGTCGTCGAGCGGACCAGAGGGCGAGTTGCGGATAGCCGTTAAGCAGGCGTCGAAGTCTTGGATTAACGGATCGGGGTCGAGCTTGGAGTCGAAGTAGATGGCGCAAAGCTCCTCGTAGTTCCCAAGGGGTCGTAGAACACGAGGAAGCAGCCGCTTCGTGACTTCCAGCAAGGCTCGCTTCCCATCTCGCGGGGAAGCGCGTCCAAAAGCGTCCACCCAACGCCTGGCGGGTGAGTGCGGCTTCGTTAAAGATGTCAACGTCGTGAAGAGAATGGCGTTGTAGAAGTTGTTGACCTCCTTGGTGGCATCCGCCAAGTCGAAGAGGGTGTCGTTGGCGGGGTCCTTCAGCTCAAATGCCGACTGCAACGATGTCACCAACGATGTCCATAGTACGTTGCGGTCCGATTCGTCACCTCGGAATGACGCATCCTTGGTGCCAAGAGCGTCTCGAGACGTCCTCTTGATCAAATCCACGTCCCATGAGGAATTTTGAACGGCCACGGCACGTGTCCGCTCAGGGGCCGTCAAAGTTGCTGCTGGAGATGCAGGTGTCGGCCGATAGCGCATCCCAACGTCTCGCTCGGGAAAAAATTGTGTCTAGTCGAATTCGGTTGTGAGCCCCCATGGGAGGCGTAGCGTGCGAAGAAACACTCATGATAAAAATCCTATAGGTGGGCACGTCGGGGTAAGGTGGCGATGGCGCGGAGAGGAGGAACTCGCGGAAATGGTAATGGCAAAAGCAGTCAAAACTTCCGTAACTGTGAAATCCCGATTGTAGAAATGTGGATGTCAGGGTTATGACCGATGACACATATGTCATACATGTCATACATGTCATACATGTCATACCTGTCAGACATGTCATACATACCATGTCATGTCATGTCGAGTCATGTCATATATTATAATGACAGACAGTCGTCAGTACGGTCGACTATGACTGTACATGTCATCGAGATGATAAGTCACATCATCTATCATTTATTCAAGGTAAGACTTGAATGACACATGTCATCGAGAGGCCGTATGTCGGACTCGAGAATGGCGAAGCAAGATGCTATCTTGAAGTACCGAACGGTTCGGAGAAGAAATCATCTTCGCTTCTAGCATGTTCGGGACAAGCATGCGAGTATCATATGGCGAACGCATTATTCGTTCAGCCGATACTAGTCGTTCAACCAATGCCTCGGGTTCACAACCCAATAGCGGTACCATCTATGAGATGGGAGGCATTCGGTATAGATGAGGTAGCGTTGTGCTACAGCCGTATCTTCGGACGAAGTCTGCACTCATTACCCGCTCTTAAGCTGCACGCGTGTTACTTTTCAATAACACCTGTGCTATCTTATTATATCATATATATCTTAAGGTTCGCTTGTGCGTCCTTATCAGTTAGTATTCGATCGTCAAGGCGAGAACGAGAACTCTAGTGTGAGTGCAGCATAGATATCAAAAGTTTTGTGTATGCAGGTTGCGGAGCGCGAATAATATCTGGCGACGCAATCGCATAAACACTGATATACTGCATATACTGACCGCTGCATAAGCGAAGATAGTGCGCGAGGATATATCGTCGCATTCGCAGATCGTACACAGCAGCTGATCGTCACCTATACTGCGCGAAAAGGTGTGCATGCGGCATACAAATGCACGGCGATCACATGTACGCGCAGAAACGATTCGCAGCTGTAAGAAATTCGCAGTATGAGATGCGGACACAAAAATCATCAGCGGAATCATGATCCGCGCGAAAATTAGCACTCGTATCATGTGCTATGCATACTGCGACAAGATGTGCTCTTTATCAGCAGCGCGCACCATCGCGATTTTCATGATCGCAATAAATCGCTTACAGCGCACGACAATTATTTTGCAGTTTTTTTGATGACGATGTCAATCGATGCAAAATGTCATCAACACACCGTCATTATCGATAGTTGCAATAATCACGGATGCATCATCTGCGCGCGTCACGATATCCTTTACAAAATATGTGTATACTTATTGGGATAATCATGAACGGACGCATGATGACAGTATATTGCAGCATGCCACAAAATACTCTGATGCTTGCTGAGATATTGTAATCTATTCACTGTCAGATTCGTTTACTAACTTGCAAATATGAGTGTGAACTGCATAAACGCTGTGTGAATAGCTTACACACACATGCACGCTCAACATGACAGATCATTGAATACTCTCCAGCAACATCATAGTGTGTGCAAAATTCGAGTGTGCGGAGATAATAATGACTGCAACACCACACACATACACACATTACTTGTAGTATACACCATTATTGAGTATATACTGAGTGCATGCAGCACATGTGCATTACACCACATATACATTATATAACGACGATCGCTCTTAATTGGAAGATGCGCTCTAAATTGGAAGATTTTTTGAAGGTCATTGTTTTGATGTTTTTTACATTATTTTAAACATATCATGCCCAAAAAATAGGGTGGTTATAATTTTGGAAGTTTTTCTCATCGTATGAGGCGGGGTTTTCAGAATTCTTACGCGTGACTCTTAGGCATATTGAGGAGTGTTCCAAAAATCCACATATGGTATTAGATCGAGATTAAAGGTTATAAAATGGAAGTAAAAAGGGAAAAATATGTACCTGTTTATCGTATGTTTGATATTTTCATCGATTTCAGCACAATTTTGCCAAAACCCCCCTCAAACCCTATGCTTTATCACACGCGTATTCACAAAGGGCGGGTAACATATGTAAAGGTTCTTGCTAATGGACCCGTCACGTGCTATGTTATAATGTAGTTTGCCATAAAACATATTTGAACAAATAAACTATCAAGCACTTGCATCTCCGTGCAGATTTCTGGAGCAAATGGCCCTCTAGCGGGGGAAACCCTAAGTGGTAACACCAATTTAGGGTGTAAGCACAACCACATGCGTACATGCATGCACATACGAACTCTTGACTGCACTTATTTACTCTTCAGAGTTCTCCAGCAGTGCTTTTAAAAGCTCAGCTTTCTCCTCGCAACCTGGAATTCCGCCTTGAACACCAGATTTTGCGGTCTCATCCCAGCATGTCAACACCTCGTTCACGTCAAATGTAGACTTCATGCGAAGGGTGCGGGCACCCCGTACGAAAGCTCCAGCCTCACAGAGTTGTTCTACCGTCTCGAACGTTCTCCGTGACTGTGCTGGCAACCAGAACTGCCAGGTTATCTCCTTCCGTGAGGCATGCTGCCCCACCACCTCCACGAAATGGAGTGGGAGTGACTTACCGCCGTCCGGGAGCATAACGTTGAACCAACACTTGTCGCTGGCTTCCCCGCCTGCAACGGTCACGGCATAGCTGCCCACAGTCATGTCCTCGAACCGGTAGTCGGCTGCCAAGTGTTCCTTCTGCGATGCCAAACGCATCCCACGGTCATATAGACTCTCGTCAACACCGGAGGAGTGCTCATCGTCGCCATCATCCGTGCCCTCACTGCTGCTGGGCTGTTTCTGCTGTTTTGGCTGCTTTCCAGGCTTCTTCTTGCGCGCTGCAACCTGCCGACTCCGACTGCGAGTGGCAAGATCCATCTCCATATCAGTATCATCGCTGTCGCCTTCGGAGGCGGGTGAAGTTCTGCGCGCCCTGTTTTGCCTTTGTGCGCCTGAAAACCTCTTGCGAGCAGCAGGTGGATCTCCTCTCCGACTCCTCTTTCCATTTGCTTCACGCACACCTGCCTCTGCACGAACTGCGGGAGCTTCTTCACCAGCTTCTTCTGCCTCTGCACGAACTGCGGGAGCTTCTTCACCAGCATCTTCTGCCTTCAAAAGCTGGATCAGGCGTTCCAACTTCTTGGTCTTGGTCGTAAGACCCCGCAGTTCAGCATTCCGCTCAGATAACACTCGGTGTAAGTGTTTATCCTCGTACCTGCGTAAGCGAACCCTAGTTTGAAACTTCTCTATACACTTCGTATTATCTTCGCATACTCTTACACCGCAATGACGGACTCTCACGACGACGAGACTAGAATCCTGAGGGAAGTTTTTCCCTGGATGAGTGAGGGTTTTCTTAGCGAAAATCAAGAACAAGGAACGACCTCTTCTACCGTCGTTCCGAACACACCAGGAACAACGGACTCGGACGACGAGGTTACAATCTTGCGGCAGGTTTTCCTTGGTTGCAAAGCTCCACAACAGCGACACCTGAAGACGAAGCGACGACTTCTTCTACCGGGAATCAAAGGACTCCCGCAACACAGGAGCAAGCCGCCACCACCACCAACTCGGAAAGAGAGGAAGGAAACAAGTGCGTCGTCTGCTTAGAAATAGTTTTCCCTGCGGAAACGTGGGTTTCAGGGTTAGGATGTGACTGCAAAAACGTGCTGTATCATCACCCTTGTTTCCAGGCCTACTTGGCAAGTTGCACGGATATTGCAAAATGCCCTTGTTGTAGGAAGATCTGGAGCTAGAACAAGAAACCTACCTGACTTTGCTTAGACACTTGAAGGACAATAATGACAAAATAAATATAAATAAGGTATAAATGAGATCGCACTAGGCTGGTAAACGGTCGTCTTACCTTCTGGAAATCAGCTCAGTACAATACTTGGCCTCGCGCATAAAAGCCACAACCTCGTTGATGTCAATATTTTTCAGGACTTCTTTCTCCACCACTTGTTTCTTATGCGTCACGCCGTCGAAACATACATTGAACTGCTCCGCCTTAGCATACCGCGTCTTCAAGATCCCATCGCATTTGACTGTAGATGCGCGGGTATGCGCACGTGTCAGCAGCAGTGAAAGGTCCCACTTCGGAGGTAATCGCTCGGGATGTCGCTCTCGCACGGCCTCCACCTTCAAAGGCAAGGGGAAGGTTGCTTTCAATTCCTCGTGTCGTTGTTGGCTCACCAGATCTGGCGTTGCGGCTCGGAGTCCCAATAGACAGCTCCGCGTTGTTTGCTCCATGTCCAATACCTTGTTTCCCTTCCCCTTGCGCTTCCATTCCGGGTTGTCCATATAGCCCGGGGCGGAGTCGACGTCGGGATAACTGGTACAAATAATCAGCCCAAGGTTCGGGTCCTCGTCCACGCCACTTGGTAGCCATTCCTTGAACCTGTCACCAAACTTGTACTTCGCTCGGACGAGCTTGTCCGGAGCGACGTAAAAGCACCAAGTATGCACCTTGCGGTCTCGTCCAGCGTGGCCACCAAACTCTTCGTTCAAGTGCGGGTCGATCCACGATTTGAAGTCCAAGTTGCAGCCGACGACGTACGTGTGCTTGTTGATGGTTGTTATCGTCCAGGCAAAGAGAAAGGCAATCCATTGTTCCAAAGATATGAACCAATGGCCTTTTTTATCCGCGGTCTTACCCCACAACAGCATCTTCAGCAACCCGAAAAAGCCATCGACGTCGTTGTGGGAGTGGCCTACGGGCAGACGGTGTAGGTAGATCTCTTTGTACAGCCCGTGGTGAACCAGGATGCAGAAGAAGGCGAAAACATGCCGGTTCCAGTTTTCCGACCCTCCGTCCATTTGCACGTGGCATGTTTGCCGAAAGTGCCGCTCCGTGTTCTCCACCACATACCGTAGCAGAATATTGAGCGTCGTGAGGCACATGTTCACGTCTTTGCCAGGAACCCATGGCATAAGTAAACACATGCACAACACCGTGCCGTGCATCACGACTGCTTGCAGATGAAGGTGGAAGAAACTTCCAGCTTTGTCGCTCATCGCCTTGACCTTCACGGGGAAGTGCGGACAAACGGTGTTGTTGTTTGCCGCCCCGTCGAAACAATACGAGTCACTGATGCCGAACTGGTTGGCACTATCAGCACGGGTGTTATTGTACTGAGCTCTCTCATTTCGATAATCACTCCGGTGCGCGTCGTTAAGCGTCTTCCAGTCCTCCAGGTCCTCCAAGTCCTTTACAGCACGGCGCTGCTTCGTCAAGATTTCGCATGTCGTGCACTTACCTGCACAATCCTTCCGCTTGCGCATGGTAATATGCTTCGCGCGGAGGTACTCGCGCAGATACTTGCGAAACTGCGTGATTTTAACCTGATAAACGCCGCGACGCATAAGCTTGTATGCGGCATAACAATCGGCTGGTCGGATCGGATTCATTTGGAGTTTGCCGTTTTGAGGTTGTGGCTCCGCCAACGGCAACAGCTCGTGAGCAGCGTACTCCAAGAAATAAGTCCAGTTCAGGTTCGTCGGGTCGTTGTACAGCGTCAAATTCCTCTTCCTTGTGCTCTCCAGCATGCCGCCCCCACACACGTGCGCGTGCCACTTGAACCATGTGCTTTCGGGAATAAAGTGCAGTCGTCGAAACGCATCCTTGCAGACTTTCTTGCCCAGGAACGTCAGCGAGTCGAACATCTCTATTTCAAGCTTCTGCGAACCGGGCTTGAACCTACGCGCACGAGTGAGCTCCGCGACGATGTTCTCCTTGAACTGGCGACCGTTTAGCGTAGACTTCTCACGTAAGTACGCCTGCACGGGACGATACTCGAATTGGGACAGACAGCGCCTCCCACACCTGCATTCGTTGGCGGGGTCCATCAGATCCCCGATCTTTGTCACGCTTTCCGCAGTATTGTTGGGCCCATATCCCGACGTTTTGGATTCTGCTTCCGGTTCGGAACGCTTCGCCTTTCTTGGGTTGATGGTTTTCGTCTTGCATATAAAGTCTTCCACCGTTTCATAGTAATAATCTTCTGAACCAGAAGAATTAGACGAAGCGCTAAGCTCAGATTCGCCTTCAGAGCACGACGAGCATAACATATTTCCTTCCTTCCCGCTTTAGCGACTTGGCGCCTTCTCAAATGTTTAAGCTTCAAAGTTTCAAAACTAATGACCGGCGCGACGTTCCAGGCGTTCGAGCGTTTGATTGCCTTTCAATCGTCACATGTAGTCAGATCGCACTAGTCACATCACTAGTGCGATCTGATTTCGCACTAGTCGCGCGACTAGTACGGACTAGTGGCGTGAGTAGTGCGTTAATAGTGTGGTACTAGCGCGGTACTCGCGATATGCTATCTTTAAGAGTTGATTTTCACTATCGCAAGTATACTTTTCTGTGGACACAACTTTTTATCTTCTTTCTTCTCACTTACCATACTCCTACGTAATCATGTCTGACGAAAAACTCTTTGGTGAAGGCTTCAAAGCGCAATCGGTGGAAGACCTTGACAACAACGGCACACAAGAGGTCCGACACTGCGCCAAGATCCTTAAACGCTTGTTGACGGACGAGCAGCTGCAAACGATTTTCCCCATTTCGGGGAACAAAAGTCAACTGTCCGGAACGGGGTTGGAGGTGTTGCTCACTCCCGATATCATTGAGAACTGTTTTGAACACTACACGCCGGCCGACGCGGCGTGTTACCGCAACCTGGCGTCGTGGCAATTTCTGAAATCGGTGACGCAAACCCAGTTCGTGGAAAAGCTGGAGGAGGCGGAGAAACGAGGCACAAAACCAGATTGTTTGATATTTTCAACAAGGGGGACGCGGCGGAGAAGAAGGAGGAGGCGAAGAAGGAGGGCGAAGGGGAGGATGAGGACGAGGATGAGGACGACCAAGAGGACGACCAAGAGGACGACCAAGAGGACGAAATTGAGATCCACTGCGCACAGCCCGCCGCAGAGGACCCAGAGAAGAAGTACACGACCTTCGCAACTAAGAACGGTTTTGAGGTGATGTACAAGCTGGACGAGGACGGGGTCCAGCAGCCCGCTGGACTCGAGAAATCGGACGAGGACAACGACCGGTTGGTTCTCTGGAACTACGCAGAGAACTTGGCGATGAAGCCGGCGCTCACATTGGTGCGAGTGCATCAGTATATGCCGCATTCTGATAGGCATCTGGTGCACGCCATTAAAAAGTACATAGTCCCCAAGCAACCGGCGGAAGAGACCGTCGACTTTGATGACGAAAACTACCGCATCCTGACGGCGTTGGCGCC
>LGRX02022359.1:0-12894 GCA_001247695.2 Cymbomonas tetramitiformis
TGCCGGGCAGCAGTCGGCCGTCGTTGCGAGATGAGAGTTGCAGCGGAGGCTGTGCGCCGGGCCGGTGAACGTTAAAAGCGTAAAAGCTCATCTCCTGTAGCACGTGTACAGCCCACTGCTGCGGTCACTTTGTGTCGGCTGTAGGCTGCGCCGACTAGAGAGACGCGATGTCACGGTGCAGCACTTGCAGGCTGCAATCCCCGTGAACTATTTCAGCTGCAGGCTGCAACCCCCGTGAACTATTTCAGCTGCAGGCTGCAATCCCCGTGAACTATTTCAGCTGCAGGCTGCAATCCCCGTGAACTATTTCAGCTGCAGGCTGTAATCCCCGTGAACTATTTCAGTTGCAGGGTGCAATCCCCGTGAACTATTTCAGCTGCAGGCTGCAATCCCGTGAACTATTTCAGCTGCAGGCTGCAATCCCGTGAACTATTTCAGCTGCAGGCTGCAATCCCCGTGAACTATTTCAGCTGCGAGCTGCAATCCCGTGAACTATTTCAGCTGCAGGCTGCAATCCCCGTGAACTATTTCAGCTGCAGGCTGCAACCCCGTGAACTATTTCAGCTGCAGGCTGCAATCCCCGTGAACTATTTCAGTTGCAGGCTGCAATCCCCATGAGGAACTATTTCAGCTGCAGGCTGTAATCCCCGTGAACTATTTCGGTTGCAGGCTGCAATCCCGTGAACTATTTCAGCTGCAGGCTGCAATCCCGTGAACTATTTCAGCTGCAGGCTGCAATCCCGTGAACTATTTCAGCTGCAGGCTGCAATCCCGTGAACTATTTCAGCTGCAGGCTGCAATCCCGTGAACTATTTCAGCTGCAGGCTGCAATCCCCGTGAACTATTTCAGTTGCAGGCTGCAATCCCGTGAACTATTTCAGCTGCAGGCTGCAATCCCGTGAACTATTTCAGCTGCAGGCTGCAATCCCCGTGAACTATTTCAGCTGCAGGCTGCAATCCCGTGAACTATTTCAGCTGCAGGCTGCAATCCCGTGAACTATTTCAGCTGCAGGCTGCAACCCCCCGTGAACTATTTCAGCTGCAGGCTGCAATCCCGTGAACTATTTCAGTTGCAGGCTGCAATCCATGAACTATTTCAGCTGCAGGCTGCAATCCCGTGAACTATTTCAGCTGCAGGCTGCAATCCCCGTGAACTATTTCAGCTGCAGGCTGCAATCCCCGTGAACTATTTCAGCTGCAGGCTGCAATCCCCGTGAACTATTTGTTACTTGGGGCACTCTTGCGGCGACTTGGCCTTCCACCGGACCTTGTTTTATGCCTCCCTCGACTTGAGGGGTCACGAATTCAGCGCCCGACCCCTTGAAGCTTCCTGCTTTTGATGCTGGAGCTTAGATATTCCCACCAAGGAGCATCGCGGGGTGTTATCGCGGCTTGGCGCAGCCGGCAGCTTGGAGGATAGCGATGATCTCGACGAGCTCAGCGAATTCCTGCTGGTACGACTGCCCCTCCGGTGTTCTTGCCACATCGTTGCGGCGCAGTGCCGGCGGGCTTCCGGCTGGGCGAGGCTAGCCGCCACAAGGTATTGTCAGTTGCAGCAGAAGGCAGGGCACTGATGTGGTCTCGAGGACACCAGCCTAACAGAAGACTTTCGGCTTGCGGTCTCTCGTGTGAAACGAGGCGCATGTGTGTCGTGTCGGGCTCTGTGGCTTGGCGAATCGGTCGGGAACGAGGGTGCATACCGGGTGGATCCCCTCTTGGTACGCCGGAAGCCGCCCGACTGTCGTCGGTCCGTTTTAGTTCGGTTACTGCAGCTTAGCGCGAATCTCTTGACGTGCGTCCTGTCGGCCTGGGTCTTCGGCTACACTCAACGCGAAGTGCGGTATACCCGCGGCAGGACGCGAGGTACGGCAGCGCTGGCAGTGAGCGCACGAGGGCTGGCCGCGCAGGCAATCGAACCCTCCACAAGCGCGGTTATGAGCGAGGGCGTGACTGCCGACTCTGGAGATGAGCTCGACCGCCTTCAGATCCGATTGCAGAAGGCGGAAAAATATGTGTGTATCCCGCCATCCCTTTGTTGCGAGTGAGGCATGTATCGAGTCACTGCAGTTCACGTCGGCTCGCACAGGATCTCGCTGAGGTGGCGTCCACTTATTTGTCGAGGGCGTGCATTGGACCTGGCTGTGGCGGCACTTAGGTGTTCCAAGCATGCTAGGAGCACCCGGCTGAGGGGGCGTCTCGCTGTCGAGGGCGCCCAGGGGATCAGGCTGAGGGGGCGTCTAGGTGTTGTGGGTTCTTCGGGTACGTTGCAGAGCTTGGGGGCGACGCTGCGGCCAACGCCCGGAGCTGCCGGGGGCGCTCTCGCTTGCACCACGTGCGGTTCTGTGCTGTAGCTGCCCACATGCGCTGCTGGCGGTCCCTCACTGGCACTTGCCGGGGTGTGATTTCTCAGGTGACGGACACACAACAGGATGTGTCCAATCTGCGCAAGGAAGTTGCAGAGAAGGAGTCCTTGTTGGAAAATCTCATGAGGGGGGCGAACGAAGTACGCCCTGCTTGGCTTAGCCCCGAGCGCTCCCTGCTTGCCTTGGTGTGAGATGCGGGAGACTCGCCAAACTCTGACGCGTGTTAGGCAAGCTATAAGGCTCTGCCGTGATTCTGGTCCATCGCGCTGTCCAGCGTCATGGAAAGGCCTGCAGCAGGATGCCGTGCATGGCCTGACGAGCTCCTGGGGTGGCGGGGGGCGGATCTTCAAGGGCGACCTGGGGGCAGCACGGCAGCACATGGCCTGACGAGTGCCTGGGGTGGCGGGGCGGGTCTTCAGGGGGCGACCTGGGGGCAGCACGGCAGCGCATGGCCTGACGAGTGCCTGGGGTGGCGGGGCGTCTTCAAGGGGGTGACCTGGGGCAGCACGGCAGCGCATCACAGAGCTCGAGGTTGAGGTGCGCCAACAACCACTCTGTGGCCAAAGCTGTGGTTCCCGAGCAGGCAGCGCGGGCTCCGCACGAGAAGCCTTTTGGGTTTGCTGGGAAAGTTGTTGTGGAAGCAATCATGCGTGTTGCGCCCAAGCTGAAGGAGCTCACTGCAGGTGGCAGTCGTGCCCGAGTGCTCGCCGCTTAAGCGACTGTTACGGCTGTGCGGGCGTCGGGATTGAATGGTGAGGAGAGGCAGCGTGGGGTTGGTGGGCTCGGGGACAGCTGCAAGCTGCACGGGAAGGGCTGACCAAGGAGCAGGCGAACATGCAGCGCATGACCTCGCACACCCGCGGCCTGGCACGCGAGGTGCTCATCAGCTCCCGCTAGCGTAGCCCTGCGAGACACGGTCTGGCCGGCCGTTCCTTCCCGGCCGGATACATCCTCGTTGCGAGGGACGTGGCGTGGAGCTCAGAGACTGTGGCCTGCGCTCGATGCGAGGCGCTGCTGCCCCGATCTGCAGGCCGAGCCATCTGGCTGCTCGCAAGTGTTCCTCCCTGCGCCCGTGACAGGTCCCAAGGCGTCACGCCACGGTGACTGACAGTCATCCAGGCTTGGATGTCACACGCTTCGCTGTCCCTGCTCCCTCGGCCACAGCCCTACTCGCCACCTTCACGTTGTAGGGTGCCACACTTGAACATGGAGGTGCGCGTCTTTATCGCTACGCTCCCCGATGCGGGCCGCCGACACCTTATGCACGTCATGCACACACGTAGCTGCTGGCTGCGACTCGGATGTGTGGGATATGGCAAGGCTCTCGCTTCTGGCAGGGAGTGCCACGTCAGGATTACTGCCGCTTGGTCCTCACGGTGGCTGGGCTCTAGCTACGCACCGCAGGATTCTGCGGTCATCGGGTGCGGGAGGTGGCCCTGGGGGCGGGACAGGTGATGCAGCAGCGGAAGGAGTCGAAGGAGTCCGTGGAGCGCAGCCAAGCCGTCGGCGCGCCGGATTCCCAGGTTCTGCACATCCCGCACGAGGGTTAGCATAGGACCCCTCCCTGCGCCCAAGCCGCCCAGGCTCCCCCGTGGCCCCTCGTCCTGTCTCACCTGACGGGCATGACTCGGTATGAAAGACGGTGGCGGCATTTGATGTCAGATAGGCATCAAATGGGTGGTCGGATCTCCTGCGTGGCATTTGGCCTTCCGCCAACAATGGACAACTGCAACCGACTTTCTTATGGCGGGGCTGCCACCTGTCACCGCGCCTGTCCATCGCCGATCGGAGATATAAGATGGGCCGCTGATGCCTTGTTGCGGAGAGGGGTGCAGGAGCTGGAGGTGGCAGCCCTCCAGGACGCGAAGGCGCAGCTGGAGGAGGCCCTGGAGATGCAGGCGATGGAGGTGGCGCAGCTGGTGCAAGCACAGGAGGAGCTGGAGCAGAGAGCGCTGCGCGCTGACGACGTGGGCCAGCTGGAGCAAGAGCTGGCGGCCGTGCAGGCGGAGCTTGCACAGCTTCAGGTGGGCGCTCGCGTCACCTCGTTCCAGCGGGGCGCACGCGCCATGCTGCAAGGGGACCGCACGCAATGTTGCGGGTTATCGAACCGCCCTTCTAGACTGTGCCAGGTGTCCCTCTTTCATGGGGGGTCCTGTCCCATTACAAAACGCCTAATCATGAAGGGGTCCCTTATCCCGCCAGGAAGCGTTCCTCACCCAAGGACCGGTCCCATTACATGGCACCCATCACGGGACGGGGGGGTCTTATCCGTATACCTTGCTTCTAATGGGGGCCTCCTGTCCCATGATGAGGCGCCTTTCATCGTCATTTCCTGTCTCATTATCCACCAGGAGGCGGCCCTGAAGGGGGGGTCTCGTCCCATTATGAGGCGCTCCTCACAGAGGGTCCTGGTGCTGGCCGGGGTGCCCCTGTGTGCTGCTATGCGCAGCGCAGCTGCATAGGGTGTTTAATGCCGGCGGGGTGGAGCTGGGGGGCACGTTCGCACGGCAGGCACAGCAAGCAGAAGCCGAGGACACACACAGCATTTCTCTGGCGGAGGCGCAGGCGGTGGCGCAGGCGGAGGCACAGGCGGCGGAGGCGAGGGTGAAGGCGGATGCGGATGCGGAGTTGGAAGAGGTGCAGCTAGCGCTGGCGAACGCGCAGGCGGAAAGCGAGAAACTGCGGATGGAAGCAGAGGATGCGATCCTGCGGCTGGAAGCGGCCCAGGAGCAGAAGAAGCAAGCAGAGGAGGAGATGGCTGCGGCGATGGCGCAGTCCGATGCGGCGAAGAAAGAGATGGAGACGGCAGAGGGGCAGGAGCAGGATGCGAAGTCGACTGCGGAGCAGGCGCAAGGAGAGGCGCAAGCCAGCCGAGCGCACGCGGCAGAGATGGAGACCAAGGCCGAGGAGGCTGCGGCACAGATGGAGGAAGCACAGGCGCAGGCGCAGACGGCACAGGTGCCATCACCTGCGGCATAGACACACGCACACACACAAAGGCTCAGGTGGCCCAGTGAGGCTCAGGGAGCAGAGGGGTGGTCTTGCGCGTGGGCTTGGTGGTGGAGATATGGCTCGCGCAGCTCGGGGGGTAGGGATGAACCGGCTTCAGGCACAAGGTGGCAGTGCGCTGGCGGTGCAGATGCAGAGGAGCTCGGGTGGCTCAGCGAGGCTTAGGGGTTCCCATTCTTCACTAGTGAGCTCCGGAGAATCCGGATGAGTGTCCCGACGTGTGTGCTGAATCCTTTGATCCCCGGCGTGGGTACATAGTGCAGCCGGTCTTCTGTGGCTACGGGGTGCCAAAGGAGTCGGTCCAAGGATAAGCCACACACAAATGTTGTTGATTCGTTTGATCCCCGGTGTGGGTACATAGTGCAGCCGATCTTCTGTGGCTACGGGGTGCCAAAGGAATCGGTCAAGGATAAGCGCACACAAATGTTGTTGAATCATTTGATCCCCGGCGTGGGTACATAATGCACCCGATCTTCTGTGGCTACGGGGTGCCAAAGGAATCGGTCCAAGGATACGCCACACACACACAGATAAGCATATAAGATACGTAGGCCGGGCAGGATGGGCATGGTGGTGGGACGTAAGGGTCAGGGAGTACGCACCATGCGCGGTCGTGGCGGGCCCGGGCAGGATGGCATCACGGCTCTTGGAGAGTGTGGAAGATGTGCGGCGCGAGGCAATAAATCTTGGGGCGGCGGAGGGTCAGGGATTGGGCTCCAGCGGAGGCATGCGCTCCAGAGGGGTCCGTGGGCGCAAGCGGGCCCAGCCAGGCGGCCTCATCTCAGCACCTTAGCGTCCAGGACATCGTGGCGGAGGGGGGTGCCCTCTTATCGCTGGGCCCAGAGCGTGGGGTGTGGACTCAGGAGCAGAGCAGGGCCATGAGCAGAGCAGGCGGCGGCCTTGGCCGAGGAAGGCGTGGCCAATTTGATGGGGGCAAGCAAGCGGGTGGCTCGGCTTCTTGAGGGGGCTGTTGGCATCGAGGGAACTGGTTCTAATTGGTTCAATCGCTTCTGAGTAGTTTTGCCGGAGATGACAGCTCAGTTTAACACACATACCCACGCGCGCCTATTCCAATATGTGGCTGGCGCGCCATTGTATCAATCCACCACTCGTGGGGCAGCACCTGGGCTGGGTGAAAGTCCCCCCATGAGGAGTGCCAGCAGCCAACTTCCACTTGCAACCCACATCTGTCCATGTGTCTGCCCTGCCAAGACGTGTTGCCATCTCACGCCTGTGCACGGCCATGGAGGATGACATGCGTCATGCGCCGGCGGGTTTGCCGCAGGCTGCGACGGAGGAGCTGCAGGCGGAGCTCGAGAGCACCCAGGCGCAGCTGGCCGAGGCAAACGCTCAGGCGGAGGAGATTGTGGAGCTGGCGGAGGTTCTACAAAACCAGCTGGAAGAGACTCAGGCGGAGCTGCTGCAAGCTCAGGCAAGCGTCCAGGGTGCAGCGGGTGAAGCTCAGGAAACCCAGGCTCGGGTGGAAGAGCTCGAGGAGCAGCTGACGGTGTCCGCTGCGAAGGTGGCTGAGACGGAGGCGGAGGTGCAGCAAACGCAAGCACGGGCGGATGAAAACGAGGCTCGAGTGGCAGAGCTCGAGGAGCAGCTGACGTTGTCCGTCGCAAAGGTGGCAGCGACCGAGGCGGAGGTGCAGCAAACGCAAGCACGGGCGGAGCAGGCGCAGAGTGAAGCTGATGCGGCCACGGAGGTGGCCGAGTCTACCCAGGTTCGCCCGCGGCTGACCCGCAGGGCGTGCATCCGGCATGGGTGCAGGCGCCGCCTAGCCCGGAAGTGAACACTGGCTTTGGGCCGGGGAGTATACTTGGCAGGTCTGGGCTTAGCCGGATGCACACCTGTGCAAAGCCTGCCGCACCAGGGGTCATGAGTTAAATGAGGCACCTGCAGTGGGGAGTATACTTGGCAGGTCCGGGTTTAGCCGGATGCACACCTGTGCAAAGCCTGCCGCACCAGGGTCAAAATTAAATGAGGCACCTGCAGTGGGAAGTATACTTGGCAGGTCCGGGTTTAGCGATGTGCACACCTGTGGAAAGCCTGCCCGCACCAGGGGTCATGAGTTAAATGAGGCACCTGCAGTGGGAGTATACTTGGCAGGTCCGGGCTTAACCGGATGCACACCTGTGCAAAGCCTGCCGCACCAGGGGTCATGAATTAAATGAGGCACCTGCAGTGGGGAGTATACTTGGCAGGTCCGGGCTTAGCCGGATGCACACCTGTGCAAAGCCTGCCGCACCAGGGGTCAAGAATTAAATGAGGCACCTGCAGTGGGGAGTATACTTGGCAGGTCCGGGTTTAGCCGGATGCACACCTGTGCAAAGCCTGCCGCACCAGGGGTCAAGAATTAAATGAGGCACCTGCAGTGGGGAGTATACTTGGCAGGTCCGGGTTTAGCCGGATGCACACCTGTGCAAAGCCTGCCGCACCAGGGGTCATGAATTAAATGAGGCACCTGCAGTGGGGAGTATACTTGGCAGGTCCGGGCTTAGCCGGATGCACACCTGTGGAAAGCCTGCCGCACCAGGGGTCATGAATTAAATGAGGCACCTGCAGTGGGGAGTACTCGAACTTTGAATTTGGAACGAGGGCGGTCCAAATCGTAGATTAAACAGAGCAGTCCGAGCACCGAAGGCCCAGCTGGAAAATCTGGCGTCGATGGGACAGCACGCTCATTGGTCCGAGTTGGCCGCCGATTCGATGGCATTTTGAGTCAGCATTAGCAAATATCTGATTTAGCCACCGTCCGTGCTGCATCACGTCGCTTGTTGCTCGGTTGCAACGCAGACACCATCCTTCCTCGAGAGCACGCCTCCTGCAACATCTCCTGCGTGGCATTTGGCCTTCCGCCAACAATGGACAACTGCAACCGACTTTCTCATGGCGTGGCTGCCACCTGTCACTGCGCCTGTCCATCACGGATTGGGGATTCTCTGTCTGATAGCGTCTGTCACCTCGGCCCCGCCAAGCAGGGACAGCTGGAGGGCGCGCGGGGTGACCTGGAGCGCGCGCAGGCCGAGGTGGAGGCGGCGCAGGCGCAGCTCGAACAGGTCCAGGTGCGTGCATAGGGGCACCAGTTGCAGTCAGTTTGCTCCGATGCTGTTCTTGTTGAGCGGTGAGGCAAGGGAGCTTTGCAGCTGCAGGCGAAGGCCTCGGGCCGCCGCTTGCGGGCCGCCGCATGCTCCACCACTTAGATGCCGAGTGAGTACATTTTCAGCGAATCACTTTGGCGCCGGTCACACGCTTTGCAAGCATGACGCTTTGCAAGCATGACGCTTTGCAAGCATGACGCTTTGCAAGCATGACCTCTGCTCGCTGCTCACCACGCCACCGCGGTGCTTCGTCGCAGGCGCAGCTGCAGGAGGCGCAGGGCGCCGCCGAGGAGCTGACACAGGAGCTGGAGGGCCTCCGCACTCGGATCGCCGAGCTCGAGGAGGTTGAGCGCAACGCGGCGACGCTGGAGCATGATGTATCGGTGGCCAAAGAGCACATCGCCGCCCTTCAGGTGCCCGAGCTTGAATTGTTCAGGGGGCGGAGTTGGGGAGAGCACCTGCAGAACATGGGCTGGGGTAGAGGGACTCTGCCAGCCTAAGAGGGGGGTGACGGTGGGAGTGCCTGAAGCGGGACGATTGCGCGGGATGATGGTGCAGGCCGATATTGAAGAAAAGGAGGATCAGATAGGGATGCTCACGCATGAGGTGGAAAACTTAAAGGAGGATTTGGAAAACGAGAAACAGTCTGGCACCACCCGCGACGAGGACCTGCAGGCGCAGGTTGGTGCCGCCGGCATGCCTATTTCCCCCCACGCCTCTCCTTCCTGATGACACCACCAGGCTTACGTGATGACTGAAATCGACGTGCTGCCCGCGCCACAGTGCTCCGCGCGCCCACGAACAGCCCCTTACGGGGGTCTCACGGGGGTCTCACGGGGTCTTATGGGGGCCACATTTCGCAGTCCTGCCGGGAGGGTCGAATGGGTAGGCCTCGCATTTTGGGGGATGCGTAAGTGACGAGGGCCCGCGGGAGGAGATTGGTTTCTCGGCAGGTCCAAGCGGTGGTGGAAGTGAGGGAGCAGATCCTCCAGGATAAGGAAGCCCTGCAGGAGCAGCTGCAGGTGGCTCTGGAGCAGGTGCGCTGCCCCCCGCCAAGTGCCCGCCAAGCCCTGCATCGAATTGACCTCACGCGGGTCAAGGCCATGCTCCCATTGGCCGGGGTCGCATTCCGCAGGGCTCGCGGGCTCTTGTGTGATACTGTCCTCCGTGAGGGTGTGATGCGGATTGGTGCGGCGCATGCCACTCGGCGCGGCCACTTGCCCTTGCGCTCTCTCCTTCGATTTCAGCTGCCCGTGCCCTCCAGGTTTCCCCGAGGGCTCCAGCCTGTGAGAGTATCTTATAAAAGGAGCCACGAAGGCCCCCCGCCAGAGCAGAGGAGTGCCCAAGGGCGTCAAAAAGAACCGCTTTCTGTTTCATTCAGGGTCCCGCCCCATCCTCCTCTTCCGGGTCTTCCGGGGGCCTCACATAGCCTCCCTGCGGGTTGGTCACGGCGGCATCCGAGGTGTATTTAGCGGGGGCCTCACATAGCCTCCCTGCGGGTTGGTCACGGCGGCATCCGAGGTGTGTTTAGCGGGGGCCTCACATAGCCTCCCTGCGGGTTGGTCACGGCGGCATCCGAGGTGTATTTCCTCCCTCTCCACGTGCGGCGGGAAGGCGGAATTGGCCGCTCATTGCTGTAGCAAGCACCCTGGTAGCTGCCACGCGGAGGGTGCTGTGGTGAGGGCGCTGGGGCGGGGATCTGGGTGGGTCGCAGGTGGTGAACACGCAGATGGAGCAGGTCAGTAGCGCGCCTGCCCCCCAACCTCCCCCCTTTTCCCCTGACAGCGCGCGCGACAGGCCGCGGCACAGCATCTGCCTGCTTCGATCGACGGCGCTGCATTCCGCGCACTGCAGGGTGGCGGCCACCACCGCAGGGTACGCGCCGAGAAACGCCACGTGTCGTTTAGTGGGGCAGAGGCAACGATTGAGCCAGATCACAGTTCATGGCCGGTGCGAGAGATGGGGTATGTCTGCCCATCATCGTACGCACTGGCGCCGCTGTCAGCTGCAGCTCCCGCGCATTCACTGAGTGCGCCCTGGGTGCAGCGCGTGCCATAGCAGATCCGCCCCCGCCCCCCATATGGCATGCATGCGATTGGTCATGCGCGGACCGGGGCGAGGGGCACAGGCGGCTGTGTCAAAAGAGCTGCAGACCTTGGAGCAGGAGAAGGAGGCGGCGGTGAGCGACTTGGAGGAGCAGCTGGAGGCAGCGCGGACGGAGAGTGCGGCGATGCAGAAGGAAGCTCAGGTGGCGCAGGCGGCCGTGGAGCTGGAGATGGAGGCGCTGCAGGAAGTGATGGAGACGGAGCTGAACAGCGCTGCCGGAGACATAGAGCGCGAGCAGGCCACGCGGGCTGAAGCGGTGGCTGAGATGGAGGAGCGCCTCGCGGGGGAACACCAGCAGCTGGAGGAGGCGAGCGCCAGGGGACAAGAGCTGCAGGACGAGGTGGAGCGCAAGACTGAGGAGCTCGGTGAGGCCTCGGCCGCTACCTCTGCGAGACTCCACTCCGCAACCACTCCCAAGCTCCTCTGCAGCCACTGTCAAGCCTCTCTCTAGCCACTCCCAAGCTCCTCTGCAGCCACTGTCAAGCCTCTCTCTGGCTGTCACGAGTGTGCACTGGTGAGTGACCTCGCAGGCCGGAGGGCGCCACTTGTGCTGCTCGCTTGCTGGGGTGACCTGGGGAGGGGGGCGGGTGGATCTGTTGTCCGCCCAGCGGTGGCCTTGGAGAGTGTGGCCGCGGCGGCTGCGGAGGCCGCCGGGCAGGAGGCGGAGAGCGCGGAGGCCATGGCCGCCGTGCAGGCGCAGCTGCAGGAGGCGCAGGGCATGCACGCCGAGCTCAAAGCGGAGCTGGAGGCCGTCACCGCGCAGCTTGGTGAGACTGCGGGCAGCGCGAGCGCCTCCCACGCCCTGCTCCCTGGCAACCGCCTGCCATCTGGCGTGGCTCTCTGGTGGGGTCACCCAGGTGCTCTCTGGTGGGGTCACCCAGGTGCTCTCGCGCCATTGGTAGGTTTCTCGCTGCGCCTGCGCAAGCACCAGCGGGCAGCGCCGCGCATCCGTGCTGCCGGATATGACGGATCGGGCGGTGTGGCTGAGCAGAAGCCGCCACCGCAATGCAAGAGCTGCAAGCGGAGGCGGGAGCGCAACTGGCGGTGGAGCGGGAGGCGCTGACGTCCGGCCTTGTCTCGCTTGGCGTGGACCCCCAGGTGAGCGAGCTCGCCGCCTAGCTCCCAAGCACGCTGCGGAGGCGTAGCCAGGCTCCCCTCTGCGCCTCAGACTCCGTGGGCAGGTGCACCATTCGCGGAAGGTGGCTACCGCAGCGCCCAACAGTGAGGCGCGTGCCACGCTCTGTGCAGCTGTGACGCTGTGGCCGAGGCCAAGTGCTGTGATGCGCTGCAGGGCTGCCGGTGTGGGGCGGTTGAGGGCCTGGAAAGAATTTCCATTTAAGATCTGAACGGGGTTCGCAAGGGAGTGCGGGGTTGTGTTGCAGATGCTGGAGGAAGTGTCGAGTGACGCTGGTCGCGCTGCCCTTGACGCCGAGACCTCCGCCAGGTCAGCTGTTGCCAGGCTGCTGCTGCTTGAGCCGCTGCTGTCGCTGCTACACCCCGCAGTCGCTACATTCCTTTCCAGCTTTTCACGCGACGCCGCCAGAACGCAACGGAAGCTGCCGGTCAGAGCGAGCCGAGTGGTCATGCGCAGGGGGGAACAGGGCTGCGGCTCCTTCGTGCCGGAGGGGCGACAAGGGAACCGCGGAGCGTGGCGCTCGGCCCCTTCTGGTGGTGATGTTGGGCTGGGGGCGCGGGGGGGGGCTGGCTTCAGGCTGCAGCTGTTCCAGGCCCAGGAAGTGGTGATGGCCGAGCAGGCGGACCTGCTGTCAGCGAGTGCCGCAGAGGCGGAGACGATGGCCGAGACCCTCGCGCGGACCCAGGCTGACATGGCATCCCTCGAGGTGCATTCCCAAGCACGGCTGGCCTCTGCAGGGGGGGGCCTGGGGCGCATGGACTGCCCATTGGGTTCGGGTTTGGAAGGGGGAAGGCGCGCTGTTGTTGCTCCGAGCCAGGGACCCCCACGGAGTGAACGGGCCTCGGCTGGCATCGACCTCGTCGCCCCTTTCCGAGCAACGCGCGCGAGGCCCCAGCGTGGTGCCCTCACCGCCTCTGACTTGTCCATGCAGCCCCAGCATGTGCTGATGCGTGCGTGGATGGGGGTGCCTCCTGCGACTGGCAGATGCAGCTGACGCAGGAAGCCGGCGAGCGGGAGCAGCAGATGCAGACGCAGGTGCGACACATGGCCTGATGGGCGCCACACGCCGCCGGCCACGCAGCGAGCCGGCAAGCTGTGCACGTGCGGCAGAGGAAGCAGGCAAGGGTTCGGTGGAGGGTTGTGAGAGCTGCGGGGGTTTGGTGGATGGCTGTGAGAG
>LGRX02022360.1:0-14005 GCA_001247695.2 Cymbomonas tetramitiformis
GATTTCACTGTACGAGCCGGGTCAAATCATATCTATCGTCATGGGGCGAAAGTGCTCCACGACGGGATTTGAACCCGTGACGTTCGCTTCTCTAGTGCGACGCTCTAACCAACCGAGCTACGCGGAGGATGATGATCCTCTCGCGCATTTCAGTGGTACTCGTACAGATCGGACTGTTACAGATCGATGATCGACTATGCGTGTGACATCGACGACGACGTACCAACATCGCGACTGCGGGCGTCTGTCATCTTTCGATCCGTGACAAAAGCAGACCTTCCCATTCGTAGGCCTACCTGGCCGTGGAAAGTGGAAGAAAGATCGCTGGGAGTTGGGCATCGGCCTAACGTGTGCGATGCAACTTCAAAATTTTATTTGGAGGAAACGGGAACACCGCGTGGGAGATGGAGGATATCCGCGCGGACTTAAACACTTTGCTGGCGAGTGGGAGTATTGGCGAGTGGGAGTATTGGGAAAAAACTCTTATGAGGGAAATTAAGGCGGGTGAATCCAGCACGCAACGAGAATTTTTTGTGGACGATCCAACAATGTTGAACCCTCGAGTGGGGCCTGTTGAAGACTTGGATGAGTGGGTTGGGGAGTAACTCACCTAAGCGGACCCGCTCGACCTGGCATCACCGGCAACGGCTTCAGCTCCAGGAGCATCGTCGTTCTCTTCTGAGTCCGACCCCGTTATATCCACGACCACTTGGTCTAGCAATTTATTTTCCAGCATTTCGAAGACTTTCCTTTTTTTATTATCCCACTGATTTTTGCTCCTGCCGGCGATCATAGTCAACTGCAAGCGACAAAACGAACAGTGCAAGTTAACAAACTTTGTAACCCTTGTGTTATTTTTTATTAAAGTATGCTTTCTGATTTATGCTTTTAAATAAGGGCGAGCACTCACTAGCTAGTAAGGTGGAGATAGTTGAGTCCTTGGCCTGTCTCTTCTCCAAAGTCTTCTTCCGTTTCCGATCAGCTTCCGACGGCAAAGACGCTGCCATCTGTTTCAGCAAGTCACGTTGCTGAGAGGTAGCCGCGGCGGCCTCTTCCAATTGCCGAGCCCGTTGCGCCTCCTGCTGCTTAGCCTTAGAAATTATCTCGGCTTTTTCCTGCATCATTTTCGTCTCCACCTGTTGGCGCAGGTCCTTGGTATCCTTTTTTGCCTCGGTTGCCGCGACCCGAGCCCCAGAAGTCTCCGCGGAACACTTGCTTTTCTTGTCTTCCATCACTTGACGAGCCATATCATCCATCGGCCTAGATGGCTACTGCCCCGGGGTCCTTATCATAGGATTCAAATTGCGTTGGGTCCTTTCACAAGGACCACTTTTTCACGATTTTTTTAAAGCATCTTCTTGAGATAAAATGAGGCAACCACCAATAAGGTAGACTAATTATGACCCAACCTAACTTATCCTATGGCTGCTTGGCATATATCCGATGTGGCGTGCGTCTATTGGTAGCATAACTGCTAGTAACCCTGAAATTTTCAACGTTGTAGTTTTTCAAATGTTTGAAAACGAGGTATGTAGCTCTTGATTTTTCACAAACGGAATTTTGAAGCACACGGCGCTGACGCTATGCAATATTGGTGGCACATACCATGGCCGATGATCGGTGGATGTTTGTGCCCGGTGGCATCCCATTTCACGCCGTTATAGGTGTCACAATCCACATATCCCGCCATTTCCTAGGCAAATATTAGGAAATATATGGGCTAATTTTGGCATGGAACAATGTCGGAGATGTGACATTGACTGCGCACATGACGCCCGCAAGCTATCGCCGCATTGCAGTCTTCATATATACACACTAACGTAATTTTTAAGCCCTCTATATACCCAGAATGGACCATAACATGGTGCATATGCACAGTCATACAAGACGAAAGGCGACATTTTGGGCAGTCGATTTAGTGTAATTTTTAACTTGGGTCATTTTTGCTGCTTCAGCCGATATTTTGAGGGTCAAGATGACCTCGGATGAAAGTTTTGACAAGACACTGCAGAAAGAGCAGCTCGAGAACTTGATAACATAGGTCCTGCAATTTTCATAGCACCTTCGAGCAAGCAAATAAAAAATGGGTCCTTGTGAAAGGACCGGCCATTTTAATTATTTTTTAGGGGAAACACATATCCAAAGTAACCGCCGCAACCAAGGACATAAATGCAATCACTATGCATTCTCACTTAAAAATAAATTAATTGGGCTCATAAATACTCGGCGAAAGCGGTCAAAATATAACTATATTCAATTATTATGCATGGTACGAGCATTATGCGTGGGTCCTTGTGATAGGACTCAAGCTCGGGGCAGTAGCCATAGAAACAGCACACGAACACACCCATACATTCCTCGTTAGAGCGAAATAACAGTGCTATAAAAGTTAGTGACGGACATTGGTCTAAAATATCAGCGTGTGCAAAACCCTAATGAATGTCTACGGGCATTTTGCATGCAACGTAGCAAGGAACCAGCCAAAATGAAGAAAGGAAATAAACTCACTTGCAAGAGGCAATATTTTTCTCCGCGGCCGTCAGCTTTTTCTGTGCAGCGGCGTAGCCAGTCGGGTCCGCTGTCTGGTTGAATGCGGTGAGAGAAGCCTTCGCATCATGAAGAAGCTTCGTTCGCTTCTGAGCCTCAGCATACGACTTACGCTGAACCTCAGAAAGAATGTCGAAGCTGCCGTTGATACCGATGCTCTTCGCGAGCTTCACAGTCGTTTGACAATTCGGCCACTTTTTCGCGGTGGAGTAGTACGTGTGCAAGGTGGTCAAAAATTCCAGCTTCTTGGCACGCTTCGCCACTTGCTCCCCAGCTCCCTCAGGAACACCCCAATCAATTGTTCGTTTACCAGTTTCACGCGACTTGCTCTTCCCAGATTTGTTAGCATCACTGCGAGCTACCGCGTCACATGGCTTTTCAGGAGGCTGGGGTCCCATCCTCCTCCTCTTCGTCGGGCTCAAGCGCATCCCCAACGTCAGAGGCAGCTACCGGTATTCCAACTGCTGGCGAAGAAATATTTTCATCTGAGGGCGCATCGATTCGCTGTGTGGGTAGGTGCACTTTCCGTGGCCGTATCAGGGGTTTGCTCGGCGTTGCTGAGGTCTCCAAAAGGGATGCGTGTTGGGTGTCGCTGGTTGCCGGAATTAGCCTTGGGATCTGGGGTGCTCTGAACGGAGGGGGTTTCTGAAGAAGGATTTTTGGGCTTCACAACGGGTGTTGTGTTTTCTGAGTCGTTGATCATAGCTCTCGCGGCTCTGACTGCCGCCAAAATTCCTAAATCATCTGTAGTCTCGGAACTATCATCAGGAGAAGGAACTTCTGCGATTTCGTGGTCTTCTATATTTTTTTCCCGTAAGGATATCCATGATGAAAGAAAGACCTGCGTACAGTCCAGTTCAAAATATTTTAAATTCGGGCGATGAGCAAATTTCTTGCGGATGGATCCGTGCTGCACCTCCTGAGGTGCGGTGAGGAAAAGCAAGCTGATGCCGCATGGATCAGGCCTCGCGCGTTAGCCACCGTCAGTCATCGGACATGGTTCTTTGCGGCAGCGATGAAAGAAGATTTGCGCCCGATCTGCGGCAAATTCAATCGGAAATGAAACCGTCAACGCCGCATGGATTTTCACAGTATCCCTGCGGAAATCCAATATGAAATGACTGTATTGCCTGAGAAACTTGAATTTCGGAATGAAGCCTGAACAGCCGATGGCCAATAGGATGACCTCCTTCAGATTTGCTCTCGACCATGAAGAATGCTTCCTCCAAGACCAACTGAGCCGTCGCATTTCCCTATGCCGTCACAAAGTGGTCACATGCATAATTCAACGTTAGGAAGTTTTGAAAGTTACTAGAATTTAAGGGATGAATTCTAAGACAACGACAAAAGTTCGTTTTTGAAAAAAAAAAATGTGAGAAATATGGGCCGAAAACCGCGGTTTTCGGGCTGTTTTCTGCATTTTAGGCCTATTTTGGCTCAAATAGCCTTACGCCTACGGTTTAATGTTATGTTTGCGAAGTTTTGAAGGTTGCCTTACCCCACCAAAACATATCCAAGTGTCACACAAAAGTTGGTTCTTGAAAACCTTTTATTTTTTGAGAAATATGGCCCGAAAACCGCTGTTTTCGGGCTGTTTTCTGCATTTTAGGCCTATTTTGGCTCAAATAGCCTTACACCTACGGTTTAATGTCATGTTTGCGAAGTTTTGAAGGTTGCCTTACCCCACCACAACATATCTAAGTGTCACACAAAAGTTGTTTCTTGAATTTTTTAAATTTTTTGAGGAATATGGGCCAAAAACCGATGTTTTCGGATTGATTTCAGTAATTTAGGCCTATTTTGGCTCAAATAGCCTTGCGCCTACGGTTTAATGTCATGTTTGCGAAGGTTTGAAGGCTGCCTTACCCCACCACAACATATCCAAGTGTCACACACAAGTTGGTTCTTGAAAAGTTTTTATTTTTTGAGGAATATGGGCCGAAAACCGCTGTTTTCGGGTTGATTTCAACATTTTAGGCCTATTTTGGCTCAAATAGCCTTACGCCTACGGTTTAATGTTATGTTTGCGAAGGTTTGAAGGTTGCCTTACCCCACCACAACATATCCAAGTGTCACACAAAAGTTGGTTCTTGAATTTATTTTTATTTTTTGAGCAATCGATGGCCCGAAAACCGTTGTTTTCGGGATGTTTTCTGCATTTTAGGCCTATTTTGGCTCAAATAGCCTTACGCCTGCGGTTTAATGACATGTTTGCGATGTTTTGAAGGTTGCCTTACCTCACCACACCCTATCTAAGGCACAACAAGTTGTTTGAATGAAGGAATGATCTTCATTTGCCCCGTATGCTTCGCATATTCGTATGATTCGGGCTCTTTTCGGCTAATTTTCATAATTTCAGATATATTTTTGATAATAATGCCTTATGCCCATGGTGTAATGATGCATTTTTCAGGTTTGGAGCTTAATTAACCCTTTAAGGCCACAATTCTAAGGCACAACCAGTTTTTGAAATAAGGCAAAACAATAATTTGCTTCAAAAAAATTGTATGTCACACCTTGACCGTCCGCCTATTTTCTTGAGGCACAAGAGGCACGAGAGAGGCACGGGAGGTGATCAAAATAGCAATCCTAGGATGCGTTGATGCTCCGCATCGGATAGATGATAATAATCTTTCCTTCCTATTCTGCGTTTGGTCATGATCACATCTACACACGCAATGTGGTGGGAATATGTAAGGCATTTTTTACTGGTGTCCACAAAGTACTCCGTGCACGTCTCTCCATCACTCCATTCCAAGAAGCGGCCTTCCACAACGTATTCTCCACACGTTGCATACACCCCTTCCCCCGCCGGGCTGTAGTAATCGTCCTTCATCCCCGCCGGATCTTCAACCACTTGCACTCCACCAAGCGCCTTCACTGAATAGTAGGAGTGCAAGTCATCTCCCCCAGATGGCCGTGCAAAAATGCTCCCCCGCGCAACCATCACGCCCATCTCATGCGCGGCCTCCGCCGCTTGACGTCGTGTTTGCCGGGCTTGCGTTGCCTCTTTCACCGTCAAAGTGAACGGCACCCACTCGTCCACATGGCTCTTCTAGTGGCACCCCGCACTATCCGGGTGCGCCTGCTCGCACTGCGCATAGCAGTACTCACAATAGCACTGCCGGTCCCGCTTCAAACCCACCAGCAATCCAACCCCCGCGCGCACGGAGTGCAACCGGAGGGTTCGGTCGACCGTGTCAAAAACCGGACCCGATTCATCCACGTCGCCTTTTTCCACTAGGAAAAAGAACCGCTTGCGAAACATGTGGTGTCCTTAGGGTCTTGCAGCCTTTCAGCACAAAACTCCCATAAATGCCTGGCGCATGTTATCCCGCCATACCACTTGTCCGGGGTAGCCATCACCGCCAGACTCGCCTCATGCTTGACAATCACCCCCATTGCATCTTGCTCGCCTCGTACGTGGGCTGTCTCAAATAAGTTGCGCTGGCATGGGATCCCAAGCCCTCTCACCCACTCCGCGCACATCGGGCGGCCGCTCTCCACGACGTCCGCAAATGCCGTTCCGCACTTGTTCTGCACCGCGCTCCCATCCGCCCACTCGTGTACGAATTTCGGCAGCGGGATGCCTCTCTTGATGAAATAGTCCTTCACAATAAGCATGCGCATGTGTTGGATGGAGCGATGGCTATGTGGCATGTCGTCGCCGATGAGGTAGATGTAGTCCTTGATAATGATGGGGTTCTCCCATCCTAAGTTTTGGTGCTTCGTATTTATTTCTCAGACCTGTATCTCACGCAGCTGGACAGTGACTTACGGGCCCCCGTAAGTCACTGTCCAGCTGCGTGAGATACAGGTCTGAGCGGGTACGAGCCAGCGTTGTGTTTTGATATCTTTTTCGGCCGCACATGGACGAGGTCGGACACGTCATGACTTTCGGAGATCGAAGTGACAAAAAATTATTGTGTCGACTGATGACATCTTTGAAGAAACTTTTATATTTTCAGAAGGAGGTGGGGGAAATTTTGGGAAATATCATTCTTGAAAGGCGGAAGAATTTTTGAGGCAGATCTGTAAATTAAAATTCAGAATTCAAAATTTCTATTCCAGGAAGGTCACTTTTCTATTCCAAAATAAAGATATTCCGATATGACACAACACAAAAGTGAAGCTTGCTTCACAATCCAATGCAACGATTGGTTGGATGGCTCGCGGGATGTTGAGGGAATGGTTTTCGCTGAAATCAAATAGAAGGAGGGTGTGATCCATTGGCAAGTTGGCTTTACACTTATTGAACATGGTCATGGAGTGCTGTGCCATGAAGCAATGGTAGGCGTATGGCTTCAGAAACGGACATGCCCGTCCGTCTACACCGTCCAGCTTGCCTATCCCCCAACCGTCCGGGGTTTTCAACACAAATTCCCCGTGCATACGCAGTTGGGAGACTCTCCAGGCGTGTGCCCAAGGAGTGCACTCTGCAGCTTTGCGAGGAGCTCGCCCACCGGGGTCCGCTTTTGAACGTATTGAACTCGGTGCTTGTTCTTGCCGTCCTCGTCGACCCCCACAAGGGCACTCTCGTAGGTGTTCCACTCCACCGGTGTCGGGTTGGACACCTCTGTCGCGCACAAACTCAGGTTCTGCAGCGGCCCGCAGTCTTTGCATGACTGGTCCAAACAAGCCAGCTCGTGAAAGTCTGCGCGCTCGCCAGATTCCAGAGTTCTCCTTGGACACAACAGGGAGGCTGTAAACCCTGAAGTCGAACGGGTCACCTCTGCCCGCCCACATACCACATCTGGGAACCCTGGAGGTGGTTTGCGATTGGACATGACGGCACGCTGTCCCCCAGTGTGAGGACAGCACTCCCTGTCCGGGCATTCACACTTGGAGTGCAAACGCTCGTGTGCCCGCTGGTATGCGGTCACCGCCAACCTCATATCCTCGTGGTATCTACAGCATCAGGAGATGGTGTCCCGTCTAGTGAGTCGTCGCACTTGCTTCGGTTTGTTCTGCTCGAAACACCGCAGCCCAATCTTGATGCCAGGCTCCTTCTTCTGGAACTTGCGGTACACCTCTAATTATGTCATTTCTAACCAGTGCTTGGGGGCCTTCTCAGTCGTCCCGTCAGGATGCTTCAGCAGACGTCCCGCTTGGAAGTTGACACACGTGTTATTCCAGGACTGAGCCAGAAGTCGTGGATCTTCGCAATAAACAGCTCATTTGCCACTTGGTTAGCCAAGTTTCGATTCTTTCTAACCAGGCCTTCCAGAAGCCCACTTCGAAGCCTTTGTACAGTCCCCAAGCTCGCGCCATCCAGCAAATTGCGATGCCCCACTATCCCAGTAACCACAACCGGATGTCGAATGCCCAATACATCCGCGATCCTGTTCTCCATACCCCGTGCGGCTTCTCCAAACGCCATTGCAGCACCAGACAGTTGAGTGTCCTGGTTCTGATTGGTTCTGGTTGTTGCCAAAGCTGAAAAAGAATCCCGAAAACTTGACACCATTATCTGTCCAACGCTCTCCTCTGCGCTGGCCAAAAGCGTGCGCAAGAGATCTTGATCGTCCGCGTTTAGTGTGCGTATGTAGTTCGCCAACGCCCCAGCTATGATTCCCGGCGAGTTCTGGAACACCGCGCCGATCTTCTTATTCCAGTACGACTGGCTTCCACGCGGGACCACTGCGGTTACCTCGGAAGCTTGTGCTCTACTGGCGTCCGCGCATGTTGCGGTAGAATCCAGTCTCAGGCATTTCTTAGAACGAAAAATCCTTTGGCGTTGCACATTACTCGCGCGACGTTTGATCGCAGTCGAAGTTGGCTCAGCCACCTCCGCGACCTGGTCTGCAAGCGGCGTTCCCGCAATTCCTGCCCCTGTATCACGCCAATGCGCTGCAAACTCCGAAATTTCTCTACTCAGCTCAATCCCGCGTTCCACATTCTCCTCCGCAATAGGATAGTCCGTTGGGAAATCTTTCGCCTGTTCACCAATGCTAGACAGCCAAGGCAAAATATCCAGCAGAAAACCATCTGAAGACATGATATATCTCTTCTAATGTATGCCACTGATAAGCAGCCTTGCATTATTATCCGTTATGCTTTACATGTTTGTGTGGGTAGTGTTTCAAAAACTAAACAATCTGAACTTTTGCTTTTGCACCTGGCATGTTAAAAAACAACACAGTAGAACACCGCCCGCGCGATGTTCCCAGTCACAGGAGGGCTTTCATCGCACGGGCGGTGACAGCTTCATTGAATTTATATTAGATCTTACAATTTCGACAATGCAGCACACCGCCCGCGCGATGTTCCTAGTCACAGGAGGGCTTTCATCGCGCGGGCGGTGACAGCTTCAGTGAATTTATATTAGATCTTACAATTTCGACAATGCAGCACACCGCCCGCGCGATGTTCCTAGTCACAGGAGGGCTTTCATCGCACGGGCGGTGTGACAGTAGAATGTAACGTTTCACATTCTGCACCAGAGTTCACCAAGTGCGACTCAAATTGCAACGGTTCGATTACCTAGGTATGCCTCGATTCGTGCGTGAGTGTGAATTCTGTTTAGTCGGCAACAAGAACAAAGCACAAGTGCGTTGCTGGTGGGGCCAGATTGCGATTTGTGGTATATCACAGAGTACTCAGAGCATCGGGCGTGTCTCCCTTGCGCTCAAACAACCTTCATAGATCAAGAGTCATTGGACGAGACCCCTGGTGTCAACTGGGAACTGATCGATAGATGAACATGTCGCGCCGCGGCGATAATGCGTCAGGGACCCAACGACCTACGAGGAGAGCCCAGCTAGCGCGTGGGAGCGCTTTGGTGGACCAGGGGGCTAAGAATTCAGAAGCCTCCAAGCCAAAAAAGAAGCTATCATTTCCAACGCATATCTGCGAAGTGGCTTACTGCTCACACTCTCGGGTTCCTGGAAGGGTGCCAGTATTGGACAAGAATTGCCGAGTTTGTGGGGCTTACTTTCACCGGGCATGTGGTGCGGGCGCAACCTACCCCGAGGAATGCGGACAGTGTGGAAGTTGGGTTGCCAACTTCTGTCTGTTTTGCGCCAAGGGTAAGGTGGATGGCTCACCACCCGGGCATGCATGCCGCAACTGCCATCGCAGCTTCCATGGGGTATGCGCCTATGGCTTCAAGAAGAACCCCGACGAGTCCTGGTGCCACCGCTCGGGTTGCGACGGCAAGAGTGGGTTTCAGAGGAGGTGCAGGCCTCGCGAATATCCTGATGGGCTGATGGACGAGCTGAAGCAGCGCAACCAGGGCGGGTTTGTGCTTGATGGGCTGCTGAAGCTGCAGTTGCTGCTGGGGGGCAGCAGGAGATCGTGGGGGATCAGCAGGCTGCTGGTGAAGTTCCTGCAGAAGCTGTGGCTGCTGGAGCTGCTGCAGCTGGGGGCGCAGCAGGAGATCGTGGAGGAGGAGCAGGCTGCTGGCGAAGTTGCTGCAGAAGCTGTGGCTGCTGGAGCTGCTGCAGCTGGGGGGCAGCAGGAGATCGTGGAGGAGGAGCAGGCTGCTGGCGAAGTTGCTGCAGTAGCTGTGGCTGCTGGAGCTGCGGCAGCTGGGGGGGCAGCAGGAGATCGTGGAGGCTGCTGGTGAAGACGCTGGGGGGCAGGATGGCAACGAGGTGGCGGAGGAGCAGCAGGGTCCGGGTGCTGCTCTGGATGCCAAGTCTCAAGCGATCCTGACAGAAGCGCTCGGAAGCTTTGGCGATTTGTCGGAGGTGGAGAAGGAGATGGTGGCACAGCTGTCTGTAACAGAAGACATGCCAGGTGAGGATACAGTCGACCAGGCACATGCGCCAGTCCTACTGTCTCTGCTCGCATTCTTTTAGGAAGAGCTTGAAACTGTTGAAAATACTGAAAAACGCATAAATTATTTTGGCTGCAGGAGCAACTGTTCCTGTTCCTGTTGCTGAGGAGCAGCCGGAGATGGAGATCGCGGTGGATCAGCAGGGTGTGGCAGCTGGAGGTGCTGCTGCCGTATCAGCACCTTGCCCTTCAGAAGACCTGCAAGGTGAGGCTACTTGCGACCACCGGACATACTCTGCTCGCATTCTTTTAGGAGGGAAAGAGTAACAGCACGAAACGAAAAAAAAAAAGTGAAAAAGTGTAGTTTGTCTTGGCTGCAGGAGCAGCTGTTCTTGTAGCTGTTACTGAGGAGCAGCCTGAGATGGAGAACGCGGAGGAGGCGCAGGGTGTGGCATCTGGAGGTGCTGTTGCCGTGGGGGGGGGGAGGAGGGCGCGGGTGCAGCGGCGCAGCCCGAGGGGGAGGCGGATGCGGAGTGGGGTTTCGCATGTCCCCGGGACTGGCGTGAGCAGCTGGCGGAAAACGGTTTTTTTGCGGACACCTGGAGGACCCGATTCCCGTGGCCGATCTCGTGAAGGAGTTCCACGCCGGGTACGTGAGCAAAGACGTGAAGTACAACTTCTCCAGCTTCAAGCAAGATGGTATTAAGGTCAACACGGTGAAGGACGAAAAACGGCTCATCGGGAACATCGTGGAGGGCAGCCAGCTGGGGAAGCGGGTGGATTATATTGGTGGGGAGTTGATGAAGCGTCTGGAAGGCGAGGGGGGGTCGGGCATCCCCCTATATGCAAAGGGGGAGCTGGAACTACGGCAGGAAAACATGGCCAAGACCGTATTGATCACGCAATACGGTGCAGGCAGGCAGGCGAACCACCGCGACCACGGTGCGTATGGGGTGCTGTTTGTCATGTCCGACTGCTACCAGTTTCGGGCGTACCCTGGTTCGCACTTGGCGGCGAACAAGTCGAAGGTGGCGTCCATTGAGTCGATCACCCTCCACCTACCGGCGAAGAGCGTGATCGTCTTCAACGGGAAGCTGATACACGGTGCGGTGGAGTACGTGTCCTCCGGCTGGGCTCGGCTATCAGCCCACTTGTACGTGGACAAGAAGGGGGTGCCGATGCCGGAGGATACCACCTGGCCGGTGAAGGGTAATTTCGGCTTGGATGTGTTGATCACCCCCGTGGACTCCCGGCTATTACTCCAAACTCCCCCTCCCCAGCCGTATTATTGGTTGACGGCGCTTTTTGCGGAGAAGGAGTTCAGCGCCTCGTGTCCCCAGGGCTGTCACGCCGTGGGGCCTGATCTGGAGGCGCGCCTCACGCTCCGGAACATCACGCGTGGGGACACTGCCTTCGGCCGGGTGGTCGTGCATGAGAAGCACAACACCCTGTTTTGGATTGCGGGCTGTCCGGTGAAGCCACGGGGGGCACGTGCGGGCAATGGCCTGTGGGTATACGGCCCATGGGAGGTGGTTCCAGTGGCAGACGCATGGGGACACGGCCCCCCCAACCGCAGGTTGGTTTTATTCAGGGCTGGCTGCTTGAACAACAAGACGACCACCCTGAATAAGAGCCTGAGCGTGGAGGCAGATCGCGTGGACCTGGACACCCTGTTGCAGGAGGCGGTCGAAGCTTTGGAGAAGGGCATGCGCGAGTTGGTGATTGCCCCGGTGGAGACCCTTCAACACCACAAGAAAAGCTTAGAGGGGAAGTTCGAAGGCGAGCTGCACCCAGTGTTCACTCCCCCAGAACCTCCCCTGAACAAGCGGAAGGCACAATCTCCACCGGCATCCCCAGCCTCTATCCGCCCGAGGCTGCCTGCCCCCAAGCCAGCGCCGCCAGCGCCGCCAGCACCATCCCGCAGACAGCCAGCCCCCAAGGCACCTCCCGCCTCCGCCCCCAGGAAGCCACCAGCCCCCAAGCCAGCTGTCAGCCTTCCCACCAACAGGCCACCTCTGGTGGGGAACAAGCCTCCTGGGAGGCCAGCCGGCAGAGCGGCAAGCATGGTGACCACCCCGTGGGAACCGGCTCCCGAGCCAACACCCCGTGCCCCAAAGAGGGCACGGTCGGGTGTGAGCAGTGAGCACACTGCTGATGGGTCGCCGGAGGTGTCCACATCGCCGCAACTCAAGTTGCCCAGGGAGGAGGTTCGGAGGCCGATTGAGCCTCTGCCTGTGGACTTGTGGACCCCCCCCCAGGTGCAGACTACTTCCGTGGCGGACGGCTCAGGGAGCCAGTCAACAGGGAGTCAGCAGCTCGGGATGCCAGCAGCATCACTAGCTGGTGACACTCAGTTGCCAGCTGCAGGGGATGCGACGCTGCACAAGCGTCTGGCAGACCTCAAGCTGCAGCTCGAGATACAAAAACTCGAGGAGCGGCTACAACAGCGGGAGGGGACAGCGGGCGGTGACAGCTGTGGAGCTCCAATGGGAGGGAGCATGGCAGCGGTTCCTTCTCTCGTTGAGCTCGTGCAGCAGGAGCCGCAGACGCAAGAGCAACAGGAACAGGCACAAACCCCTGAGCAGCAACCCTTGCCGCAACCTCAGGCGGTGCCGATGCTCCAGCAGCTCCAACAGCTCCAGCAGCTCCAGCAGCTCCAGCAGCTGCAACCCCTACTGCTGCAAGCTCCCCAGCCCCAGCTCCAGCAGCTGCAAGCTCCCCAGCCCCAGCTCCAGCAGCTCCAGCAGCTCCAGCAGCTCCAGCAGACCCAGCAGCTGCAACCCCTTCTGCCGCAAGCTCCCCAGACTTTGCAAATGCAGCAGTCCCAGCCCATGCTCCTTCAGCCGCCGATCCAGCCCATGCTCCTCCAGCCCCAGCTCCAGCAGCTCCAGCAGCTCCAGCAGCTCCAGCAACTCCAGCAACTCCAGCAACTCCAGCAGACCCAGCCATTGAATACCTCTGACTTGGGTAGGGCCTCGGGCGTCTCCATAGAGGAGTTACAGAATTTTAGCATTCCTAGGTCTTAGGCGTATTCATTGTAAATATCATTTTCTCTTTTGTTTGTTTGCCTTGTTTTCATATTTAAATTGCCTTGCCAATTTTTAGTGTAACACATGCACTCTGAATTTGCACACTTGCATAATTTGCAAGAAATCATTCATAATAAGTTTCGAAAAAAGCACTAGGTTGGGAGTATTTGCACAACATTATCTATCACACATATATCATACCCCCAAGCGTGCCTGGAAAAATACTCAAAGCAACACAGCTACAAGTGATTGTTTGTTTCATTGTACATGGTAGGAAAAAGTTCTTCACAAATAGCATTCAACCATTATTTTGTTTCAATGTGGTCTATGAAACTTCATCATGTGTACTTTTCATTCCACTCCATACCCCAAAGCCTTCCGCACCTCATATGTGCTCAAAACCAAGATTTTTTCGTAAATACCAGCTCTTATGATATTTTTTCTAAAATCCAAAATTGCGACGTTCATTAATAAAGTCGCGGTGCGGTTGGGAGACCTTCAAAACATGGGTATTACATACCCCACAACCACCCGCTAAGCGAACACAGCCCAAAAACAGCGATTTCCAGCCCGTTCAGATGAAAAAAATCTCCAAAAATCTCAAAATATATATATATTTTTTTAACTAATTTTGCCTCTTACAAGGTCTAGTGACTTTATAAACCTTAAAAAATGGTCATTATCACCCATTATGCATTTTCCGACGCGGG
>LGRX02022361.1:0-22522 GCA_001247695.2 Cymbomonas tetramitiformis
CCCCCTTATGGTCGCGTGCCAGAGGAGCTGTCCTCACACCGCACCATACATATTCAGTGTGCCCAACCCACATGCGCCCACGGTCCGCCGCACCGACCCGAAACAACCACATACATCCTACATGCCACACCCCCATATGGTCGCGTGTCAGAGGAGCTGTCCTCACACCACACCATACATATTCAGTGTGCCCAACCCACATGCGCCCACGGTCTGCCGCACCGATCCGAAACAATATACGTCTTGTTATGTTTTACTATCAAGACGTACCAAACCAATACATATCTACAAGTGGAGCCACGGGTCCGGGGGCGCGCCTCGAGCCTTGAATCACAAGGACACGCGCACGCCTCTCCTAACCCACCGGCTGTAATCCACAACTACCCCAAAAGAAGATGCCTTGAAGACGAGTAGCCACGGGTACAGGGGGCGCGCAACGAGCCTTGAATTAGGCCACGCGCACGCCGCTCCCGCCCCACCGGCACATCGTCGGGGAAAAGAAATACAACCTTCCGTCATGTAACCTTGCCGGCCGGTCGAAGCAGTACCCTCCCGAGCTGAACACCATCCAGAAACCAACACAAGTGGAACACGCTTGTACGCACGTCTCTTTTTAAGCAACCTCTGACGGCGGAACGTATTACATAAATTAGGTTTAAGATATATAGGCAATCGGTTTCAGGCATCACAGAAAACTCACCGGGGGTTCCGCAGGCTCTTCAGGCGCGCCGTCTTCTTCCCCCGCGGGCTCCTCATCGGAGTCCTCATTGAGGTCCAACTCGGCTGCTGCAGCACCGGCTTGACCAGCTTGGCCTACAACCTGCACCCGCGAAAACCCGTTCAGATCACTGCCCACGACAAAGTTGTCACGGGCCGTGTCGGGGGGCACGGGGTGAGACGTGTGACCCCGGAGCACCCTTCACTTCACTGCTCATCACGACAAAGCTGTCAAGGGCCGTGCTTGTGGACTTGTGGGGGAGCAAGGGGTTCACCTTCCATGGTCGCAATTGCTTGACCGAGCTCACGCACGCCCAGTCGTTCATGTGTTCATCCCAAATTGTGTGGCGGGCACAACACGCAGCTTGTTGGTGACAATTCGCGACTCCGTTCTGACCTGCGTGGGTATCGGCTAAAGGTTACAAGTGTTCAACTGTATCGAAATATTCAGTGCAAGCAGCTATTCAAGATTAGCTTTCATGATATTTGTCCTATATTCAAGGGACCCAACCCACATACGCCCACGCGTGGTGTGCCACACCAACCCCAAACAAACACATGCATAGTGTTGGCCACACCCCCTTCTGGTCGCGTGTCAGAGGAGCTGTCCTCACATCGCACCATACATATTCAGTGTGCCCAACACACATGCGCCCACGGTATGCCGCACCAACCCAAAACAACCACATACATCCTACAGGCCACACCTTCTTATGGTCGCGTGTCAGAGGAGCTGTCCTCACACCGCACCAAACATTTTCAAGGGGCCCAACCCACACGCGCTCACGGTCTACTCTGCCGCACCAACCCAAAACAACCGCATACATCCTACAAAGCACACCCCCATATGGTCGCGTGTCAGAGGAGTTGTCCTCACACTGCACCAAACATTTTCAAGGGGCCCAATCCACATGCGCCCACGGTCTGCCGCACCAACCCGAAACAACCGCATACATCCTACAGGGCACACCCCCTCGTTCCGGTCGCGTGTCGGAGGAGCTGTCCTCACACCGCACCATGCATATTCAGTGTGCCCTACCCACTTACGCCCACGGTCTGCCGCACCAACCCAAAACAACCGCATACATCCTACAGGCCACACCCCCTCGTTCCGGTCGCGTGTCGGAGGAGCTGTCCTCACACCGCACCATACATATTCAGTGTGCCCAACCCACATGTGCCCACGCGTGGTGTGCCACACCAACCGCAAACAACCACATACATAGTGTTGGCCACACCCCCTTCTTCTGGTCGCGTGTCTGAGGAGTTGTCCTCACACCGCACCATACATATTCAGTGTGTCCTACCCACTTACGCCCACGGTCTGCCGCACCAACCCCAAACAACCGCATACACCCTATAGGGCACACCCCCTCGTTCCGGTCGCGTGTTAGAGGAGTTGTCCTCACACCGCACCATACATATTCAATGTGCCCTACCCATTTACGCCCACGGTCTGCCGCACCAACCCAAAACAACCGCATAGATCCTACAGGGCACACCCCCTCGTTCCGGTCGCGTGTCAGAGGAGTTGTCCTCATACCGCACCATACATATTCAATGTGCCCTACCCATTTACGCCCACGGTCTGCCGCACCAACCCAAAACAACTGCATAGATCCTACAAGGCACACCCCCTTCGTTCCGGTCGCGTGTTAGAGGAGTTGTCCTCACACCGCACCATATATATATTCAGTGTGCCCTACCCACATGCGCCCACGGTCTGCCGCACCGACCCAAAACAACCACATACAGCCTACAGGCCACATCCCCTTCTTCTGGTCGCGTGTTAGAGGAGTTGTCCTCACACCGCACCAAACATATTCAAGGGGCCCAACCCATATGCGCCTACGCTCGGACCGCCACACCTTTGCATCGATCGTTTCTCCCGGTTAAACGGACATACACGCAATACATAAATGGATAGATGTATAGATATGTTTTACTATCACCCCATACCAAACCAATACATATCTACAAGTGGAGCCACGGGTCCGGGGGCGCGCCTCGAGCCTTGGATCACAAGGACACGCGCACGCCACTCCTAACCCACCGGCTATAATCCACTTCCACCCCAAACGAAAAAGACATGCTAAACAATTAGCCACGGGTACAGGGGGGCGCGCCTCGAGCCTTGAATCAGGACACGCGCACGCCGCTCCCGACCCACCGGCACCTTGTCCCTGGTATGGCACCTCGGATTTTGACCGAGATCTCCAAGCTTCGGTGCTTCGCCCTCAATGGGCTCCGCGCTTGGGCTCTTGTTGAGCTAGTACCACGATTTAAATTGCTTGCAAGTTCAATCAAGGCCATGCGATATGTTATAATAAGAAGTTTTTACCAAGCACAAGGTTCAGGCTAATAGAGATGAAGAATAACTAGTATGATGACAATTAACTTCTTCGTTTGTGTGGCACCTCGGAGTCAAAACCGAGATCTCCAAGCCAAAAGGCTTGACGCTCTTGTCGGTTGAACTAGTGCCACGATTCAACTTGCTTGAAGTTTTAGTCAAGGCCACGCAAAATGTTACAACAAAAAATCGTTCCCAAGCACAAGGTGAAAGCTAATAAAGATGAAGAATGAATAGTATCGGGCACCTCGGAATCAAACCGAGATCTCCAAGCCAAAAGGCTCGGCGCTCTTGTTGAGCTAGTGCCTCAAAGTCTTTTCTCTCTCTCTCTCTCTCTCTTGATGCCATGCAAAAGAAATACAAAGAAGTACAAAGAAATACAAAGAACGAAGGCTTACCATAGCTATGTGACACCTCGGACTTTAACCGAGACCTCCAAACCAAGGTTTGGCGCTCTAATTGAGCTAGTGTCACCAATTCTGGCGTGGCTGCAGAATTTGTCTTCTACAACTTAGGGTCATGAGGGATTTTTGCATCTTTCGGGGAAAATGTCACAAACAGGTCAAGACATGATCAAAGTAGGGTGGTTTTCCGCGAGGAAAACACCTGTCAGGTCAAAAATGTCGTCCGGAAAGCCGTTTCGCCGCCAGCGAAAGGTCTGTCCGTCAGTGAAAAGTGTGGAAATGAGAGTGAACGAAAGGTGAATGAGAAGCGTACCACAATTATGTGACACCTCGGACTTTAACCGAGACCTCTAAACCAAGGTTTGGCGCTCTAATTGAGCTAGTGTCACCAATTCTGGCGTGGCTGCAGAATATTTCCTCTACAACTTAGGGTCATGAGGGATTTTTGCATCTTTCGGGGAAAATGTCACAAACAGGTCAAGACATGATCAAAGTAGGGTGGTTTTCCGCGAGGAAAACGCCTGTCAGGTCAAAAATGTCGTCCGGAAAGCCGTTTCGCCGCCAGCGAAAGGTCTGTCCGTCAGTGAAAAGTGTGGAAATGAGAGTGAACGAGAGGTGAATGAGAAGCGTACCACAATTATGTGACACCTCGGACTTTAACCGAGACCCCCAAACCAAGGTTTGGCGCTCTAATTGAGCTAGTGTCACCAGAACTGCTACGGCTGCAAAATTCTATCGACAAATCATAGGGTTGAAAAGCAAAGTCGCAGTTTTCGGAGAAATTATCCAAAGAAGATAAATGATGGACGAATTCGGTGTAATTTTCCGCGACAAACAAGCTCGTCAAGTCGGATATGTTGTCAGAAACCCCGTTTTAGCGCCAGCGAAAGGTCTGTGCAACAAGAGAAAACACTTTAATGGTAAAGAGAAGCTTGACTTTGACTTGCGGCGCGTGTGCTGCTCAACCAAAACTCCGAAGTGAAATTTTGAATCTTCACGGATGGATCCCAGTTTCTGATTGGCGCATCGTCGCACCCTCCATGTCGCCTCGAATATAATTTCTCTTCCTTGCCTAGAGCGCGAGCTCTCGTCGTCGGGAATGACATCTATCTGCTATCTGACTATCATATCTCGTGTATAATTACTTTGAGCCCCACGCCACCCAAATTATAATTTCTTCATTTGGCTTTTTCCTTCTTTGGCCTCTTACAAACCCAGCCTCTTCGAGTCATATCTCCTGGCATCGCATCGCGCCAGTCATTCTGGGACTCTCGCGTGAACCCTGGGGCATCCTGAAGCGGGCTTGGTGACATTCCTATGTCATCGGGTATATAATTCTACCGATTTATACCGACTTAAGCAAACTTAAGCAAACTTAAGCAAACTTAAGAAAACTTAAGCAAACTTAAGCAAACTTAAGCAAAAACCTTGTTCTAGTGGGACGTGGAAGTAAGCCTAACCATGTGAAACTCGTCGCCCAAGGGAAAGGCCCTATCAAACGGACGCAGCAAACCCCTTTCGACCCTGCTGGCAGTGATGATATCGTTTACAGCGTGCGAGAGATTAAGGCAGAGCGGGTGGCAAAAGGCAACGCGCAATGGCTTGTTGGCTGGGAGAACTTTCCAGATGCGAAACATGACACTTGGGAGCCGGTAGAAAATCTAGCCGGCCTCGAGACCTTGATCAGCGAATTACGGCAGCGGTTCAAGGAAGGGCAAGAACTCCTTGAAACACAAGCTGCTGCTGCACGAGGTCTCTCCGGCCGAAACTTTGCATACATACAGCTCATTCATAGACGAACACAATGATATATTGTTTGTTGTGATAGGATTGGTAAAACCCAAAATCTGATACCCATTAGGGCACAATTGGTTATCATGAATGGTATCGATAGGTATCGTTATCGTTCTCAGTCGATAGGTTCGAAAAATTATCGTTATCGTTCGATTATAAAATTTGACTTATTCATCGTTATTTGATAAGTTCAAAAAATCACGATACCGAGCCTTGGTTGATATAGCCTCGGTAGAAATTTTGGGGTATCATATCAATTGATATTGCCTCGGTAGGAATCACTATCAATTGATGTGCATTTGCTAGAATTGCAATCAATTGATAATATAATGTAAAAAATCACAATCAATCGATAGCTGACTTCTTTTATCACAATTTATTGATAGGACAATTTAGGATATTACTATTAATCAATTGAAAATTTGGAATAATAAAAAACTATCGATACTGCTTGTTCCAACCGATTCCATGCCTTGGCCTTGAGGGCGTTCATTGCAGAGCTCGAGGCCAAGTTCCTGCTGAAGGGCACCAAGGAGAAGGAGGACCTGCTGGTCGCCAAGTCGCAGACCGCCGAGTAGGATGGCCTTGCTTACGTGAAAAGCTGTCGACGCAGGGAAGCGGCGCTCAACGCTGGCAAGTCAGTGGGGGACTCCATCGTCAGACAGGACGTTGAGGAGTGCATCAAGGGTCTGCGCATCAAGGAGTACCGAGATCGCGTATCGGAGCAGCTGCGAGTCAGCCATCCTGCACCCAGCAGGGTCACCTGCCGGAGGACCTGGAGGTCATCGTGGAGGTGCAGGATAAGTTGAAGAACGATGCAGAAGCATGGGCCCTGACGCTCCAGCAGGAACTCGTACGCAGACTGACTTGCGTGTATTCCTGCTACGAAGCCAGGATGCTGGGGCTTGACCTCTCTGAGTTGGTGTCCTCCATGAGGCGTTCTGGCTCCTCCCACAAGACTGGGGACAAACGCAGGGACCCCAAAAAGAAGGAGCCAGCTCAGTCTGGTGGTGATGGTGCGAGGAGGCCTACAAGGGAGGCGAACAACGCGGAGAGGCAGAAGCCCACTTATGGCAAGGTGCCGCCACCTGACGCCTCGAAGCAGCAGTTCGAATGCGAGTACTGCTTCACGAAGATGCCCCATTCGCCAGAGCGCTGCTATACTGGGAGTCGGGAGGCCAAGGTACCCCACAACTTTCACAAGGATCGCCAGAACTCGAAGTGGCCGAACGAGGTCAAGAATGCTCAGATGCGCGCATACAACATCGCCCACCGCTTCGATCACCACAAGATGGGTATCACCGCGAAGGAGTGGCTCAAGCTGCCGGAGTCCAAGCAGAAGCCGCAGCAGCCGCAGCAGGTGGCAGCCAGCGCTGAGGTGAAGGAGAAGCTCGCCGCAGAGTTGACGGGTCTACAGCCAGGAGTGCCGGCCAAGGGTGGCAAGGGCATTGAGGCGCAAGCTCAGTCAGAGGATGGCGATGACGTGCTCGAGTACGACTCCCACTTCAACCAGCAGGCGGAGTACGAGGAGGACAATCATGACTGCCTCGTGGGGGAGGAACTGGAGGACAGTGACGGTGCTGGTGTCAGCCATGCGCCAGAGTTCCAGGCCAGGGCTGCGGTTGCCCTGGGAAGCACCCAGAAGATGCAGAGCTTCAAGGTCAAGACGCCTGAAGAGTTCGACAAAGCTGCTCAGGTACCCAGGGCCATCCCGCCGAACATCATCAGCAGGAAGTTCCACCTGCTGGCGTCCAACCTTCGCAGCTCCATGCGAGCTTGTTCACAGATCGCAGCAATCTTGGTATCCCAGCACGCCATTGACATCCCGAAGGACTTCGAGAACCTCCTGGCCCTGGAGGAGCTCATGGACAATGAGCAGAAGAACGCAGCTGAGCAGCCCACCGAGGTCAACGAACACGAGCTCGAGGACGTGCACGCTACGGTGGCGCAAGGGGTTGAAGTGGAAGCCGAGCGCGCAGGACGCCAGAGGGACGAGGAGTTGCCGCTGGATGAGATGCCCGACGGCGTTGTCGACAGTGTCACCGCCCGATGTGCAGCCGCTGCTTGTGTGAGTGACCTGGGGGTGGTCGACTTCAGTGACCATGGACATGTCCGGGCCGGCACCATCAAGACCCGTGCCTACGACTCACTGAGAGAAAAGATGAAGCAGCACCTGACCGACGAGCAGGCGCTGCTGATGACACAGGTCCAACCCATCTGCAAGTTGCAGAATGCCACTCTATATGAGGGTCTGGCGCTGGTTTCATCTGGTGGCGAGCTCATGCTTTACCGGGCGATCATCATGGACACCGGCGCCAACTGTAACATCATCTCCATCGCGGTCGTGAGGCGACTGGGCCTTACGGTGTATGAGGCCAGCACCGGTGCCAAGGTCACCAGGTGTGACAACAGCCCCACGAAGTTCACGCATTACTGCCATGTGGACGTCATACTGGCTGCAGGCACACCGCACATGACACTTCATCGGCTTTACGCCTTCGTGACCTTCGAGCCCGAGAACTCTTGGGACCTGCTGATAGGTACTGGGCCGCTGAAGAACTCCTTGATGATTGACATCAAGCTTGGGAGTGGTGTGGCCGTGTCACATGCGCCGACGATTCTGGGCATGGATACTCAGGTGGTGCTTCCGTTGGTAGACATGACACCACCCAGACGTCCCGACCTGCCCAGACGGGTGGATCCTACGGTGTGCTTGATGTCGGAGATCTTTGGGCAAGGATTGGAGTGCGAATGGTTAAGGCACTCACCTCCGAGCGTGAGGGGGGAGAGGTTCGCTGCTTCTGGCCAGCGTTCCGAGCATATTGACGACGACGTGGAGTCATCATTGGCGTCACCAGCGCCTTCGGCGAGAGAGCCTGGTGAACTCCCACGGCCTTGCGTCAGCACGCACGAAGAGCTGCAGGCGCAGAATCGCCTTTGGACAGCCCCGATGAGCATTCGCCGAAGGAGTGCCCTGCCGCCACTGGCAACTGCCGTGCAGACAGCATCAGAGGGCGTGCTCGCACAGTTTTATGATGAGCCGAGCCCTTGGAAGGGTGGGCGCGCAAGATGGTTCGCTGAGGACCAGGTCACTGAGATTCGTCCGCCTCTCGACCACAACTGGGCGGATCAGAGACTGTGTCTGGACCGGAGCCGCATCGCGCGTCTCTGCCGCATCCTCCAGCGCCCAGCCCAGGACATGCCGGCTCAACCTTCCCGAGATCATGTCTGCGTGGAGTTCACACGGTGTCGCGAGCAGCAGTGGGTGACAATAGACCAGCTGATGTTCCCTAACTGGCTGCACGTGGATCAGAAGCTGCACTATGACGAGGAGACTGACCGCTGGACACTCGGCGGCAGCTACACGACGCACGTACCGTCCGCTGCCAGCAAGCACAACGTCGTCATGCCCAGGCCGAGAGACATTTCAAGGCTCGACTTCACCCCGATCCAGAAGCTGCAGGACAAGGTCCAGGCATTGCTCAAGTACCCCAGTGGTGAGGTCACTGGGACCCTCATGTGGGATCTGAAGGAGAACGCCTTCTGTGTCCAGCCGGACACAGCCACGCAGTACCTCGACTTGATGGGCTGTACGTTGGAGCACGCGTTCGTCGAGAATGGCGAGGAGTTGCTGCAAGAGCTCCAACTCCCTCACTGGTACGAGAGCACTGGTGTCTGGCAGTACCAGCTGCTTAGATATCTCTGCCCAGTGGACGTGGAGTCCCTCTCGAGAGGCATATTCCAGCAGTATGCTCGATACGGCCAAGAAGGACCACCCTTGGAGCTCGTCTCGCTGGATTCCAACGCCAAGTACTACCCGGTGGAAGATGGTCTTGGTGGGCACGGTAGAGTGTTCTCCGAGAATGCCGCCGCCATAACAGACTATTGGGAATAAATGAATCTCGATCGTCGTCTAAAAACCTTCATTTTGACACAATTTTCGTCGTCTAAAAGTTATTGCCACGTCATCTGAAATGCGCCACGTAAGCGACACGTAAGCGACACGTAAGTCGTCCCGCAATTTTTATTACAAAATATTACTCGAATTATTTATTTGTGCATGATGCTTTCGTACTCGGCGAGTCCCGGTAGATTTTTTTGTTGCATTTTTGCTCATATGCGTGCATATCATGTACAAGTATGCAAATATGGGTACATCCATGTGCAATTTAGGCCAGCATGCACGGTACACGTTTATGAATGTGCGTATTCAGGTGCTTCAATTCCCGTAAAATAAGTTGCAACTGAGATGGGTACTAGCATATGATACACAAATCTATATCATCATACAAATTTATTCAAAATACACCAAATATTTGTCTATGATGTCTTCTAGGCAAGAGATTTCGATCATTTCACCGTGCTAAGGCTACTATATTGCTGATACATTGGAATCTATATCTTCAATCCACAATTATTTGCGGTACTTGTAGGTTTTAATTCCCTCGATAGCGAGGTAACGTTGACGGCAATGTTGACGCTCTATCGGAGAACATAAATGGCAGAGCTTTATTGGTCAAGGCAATTGCATCGCACGCAATATAGGTCGATTTCCTCTTCTCGTTGATGCCGCGTAATAATAAGCGCCCAAGTGACGTCGATTGGAATGACCAGTGTCCTTGGGGTAACCCATTCGTTCCCTATTGGGCTCTGGTCGGGATAGAGTTCCGGTTCTTGAAGGTCAAAAAACATGTATTTCCGAATTCTCCGGGTGTAGCGCCACCAAACGATCCCTAAGTCCTGTCGGTGTCCCGTATGTCTGTCCTCGTAGGTGTTTAAGAACTTACATATCATCCAGCGGTCTACATTGCATTGAGGACATCGCAGGTGGACCATTCCATGTGTATTGATAGCGTCTGCAGCGTCTTCATCACGATCGCGTGTCCCATAAACTCCGAATCGTAGAATTGAAGGCATAACGTGGCCACGATGTTGCAGGATTTTATACCTGTACAGTAAACACTCGATTTTAAGAAAACAGGAATTTTCGGTCAGCCTAGCAAATTTATTATTTATATAGAGATCTTAAATATGGAGTGTTATGTGTTAAATATTGTGAAGAAATCAAAAAAGCTGGCTACTTTCTTATTGGCGGGTTTTCTTATTACTGAGTGATCACTGTAGATAACAATGCTTGCAAGGTGATTAGCAGTTGAAGCGAAAGTCGTGCGAAACCCATAGCAAAAGTCGAAAATATATATATTGTGAGGATAAATGTGGAGCTATAATACCTGCAGATGGCAATGCTTTCAAGGTAAGTAGCAGATGTTTGAAGGTATGGTTGAAGGTGCGTATGTTAGAAGAAACAAGGGGAAATGGATCTTCAAGGGTCGGGCAAGAGCTTTTGTACCTGGTCGTGAGTGGACCGCGGGTCGTGCAAGAGTAGTGTACTTTTGGTCCAATCAAATTCGTATATCTCGCACATGCGGGATCACTTAGTCGCCGTTTTTTTAATCAAAGACAAAAACACAACCGAGGCAGAAAACCCCATACACAGGCACATCAGCATATCGGCAAGAAACACAAGCCATTGACGAATGAACATTATACACTTCTACCACATTGTTAACATATGTTTAAGTATACTATTCTTATCGAAAAGTAGTCGAAAATCTAACCCTCGGGAGGTTGCAATCCTAAGTCTTACTCGAAATCAAAGTGGAATCAAGATAACATTCTGACTCGTAGCCGCCGTGGTTTCAATTGCCGCGACAGGCAACGTTGACGGTAACGTTACGGCTGAACCTGTCGGAACTTGAACCGAAAGGCAAGGTCGTTTCGAAACACACATCGAAAATACCCCAACGTGCATTTGTTGCCTTCCGCATTCCTGCACATATAAGAAACATTCATTGTAGTTCCTCCACAACATTCGAACAGTCATACCATGAGGAAGATAGCCAAAATTCCTCATTCTCATTCTGGGGGCAGTAGGGCATGTTGCATACATGCCAAGAACATAGGCAACAATACATTCTCGCTTGGATGGCATGGTTGGATGAGGTGGCAGGTGAAGAAAGAAAAGTGCCAAGCTGAAAAGTGAGTTGTGAGGACAAGGTAGGTGCTTAAATATCTCAGTAGTGTGGCCGTCGTGATTTCAGTTGGCCTATCAAATGACCTCTTTCAGGTGGGTCGGATCGAAGGCCCGCATGTCACAAACATAGCATGTCACAACATTGGAAATGTGAAACGTCGATAATAATTTCATTCAAAATATGTTCGAATACAATCATATTTAACGGTGTTCCAACGATAAGTCAATTTGCTCAATGACAAAGCTATATGCTGTCGCTATATAGCATCAATTCATCCGACGGAACTTGACCCAAGAGCTAAGCTCCTCTCTGAACACACGACAAAAAGGCTGAGTGAGCATTCCATGCCTTCGCCGTCGACGCATTGTGTATTGTAGTTCTCCCACAACTTTTGGATAGTCATACCCGGCGGAAGAAGAACTGTACTGCTGCATGGGTAATACTTCCCGTGATTTTTGGCAAACTGGTCGATGTACGTGAAAACAGACTGCCGCTTGGATGGCATGACTATGGTAGAAGTAGAAGCAGGTGCGTCGCTGACGGGAAAAAGGTGCTAATGAGTAATTTAGGCAAGAAATAGAGCTTATGATCTTGGAAAGTCTTGGACCTGCCGAATTATTAGCCTATCAGATACCCGGTACTAGTCCGCTCGGATCGAAGGACCTACAAGTACATATCTACTATTACTTTGCGACGAAGGCGTGTCTGCGAAGTCCATGATTATTCTGTCTGCATTGTCAATCATTCTATGAAAGCAACCTCTGAAGTATGATTTTCGGGCACCTTAACTTGCAGATGCACATCATCAACCGACCAAACGGAGTGAGACGGTAAAATGGATAAGAATATACAAAATCTGGAGCGTGTAAGTTGGAGTATACAAACCCCATTCTTGCTGTATACTTCTGAAAGTGAGGGGTTTTGAAAATTGTGGCGTCCCGCATTTCAATGCGCACCGAGGTAACGATTTGCCCGCCAGATATCTGCTGTCTCACGATGGGGCGACCCTTTGGCCGACCTGCAAAACATGCGACGCATTGGATTTCCCAAAAGGATAGAAACTGCAGGTAGTCCCCATAGGACCAAGCACTCATGGAATTCCGTTCTGCTGGATGCCGCGTATCCCCCGGGTACTTAAACAAAGGTCGGCATCTTGCATATGGCTGTCCTAATATATGACCCCTTGCAAACCGACAGAAAAACTTATGCCGTGCGTAATCAGCTTTCCGACAAGTTTGGGGGGCTTTGCAGTAATTCGCAAGATAGCAGCCGGTACACGTTGCAAGTTGTGAACGATCTTGAAGCCGGCAGTGCAGGCAAACTGGGTACAAAAATTTCATCCGTAAAGGCAGATTATCATGCACGCTTGCGTCATACATTTGAAATTGTATCTTATGGTCCTCTTCCATCGATTTCTTGAGCGCTAGTTCTGAGGGCGAGGACTCTTCAGGGAACCATAGTAACCAAATGTTTTTATCTGGATTTTCCTTCCGCAAAGTAGCAAGTATTGTCATTGGAATTGATTGAACTGAGATGGATGGGAATAAAGGTGCGTCGATGAAGTGTCGAGCGGGAAAATGATTTTGGAAGAGAGGGGAATATGTTTTATACCTCAATGGTCGTCGTGGCACCGCTCAACTTCATTTAACCAATATAATCAGGCAATCACAATGAAAGCGGAGGCATGTCACCCGCTCCATAAAGGACATCGGTTCCACAACAACATATGTCGCCCATACCTTTGGAGAATATACTTTATTTACAATTGTCATATCAAGATATACCATACGTGTTTCATCAGCGTACTTCTGCACTGAGACAATAGGTTATTAAGACTATCAACAAATATTGACCTAGGTGCTGGCACCATGTCCTAGCAGGGAAATCATCATTGCCTAGCGAGCTTTACCGTTTACGTCTCTTGGTCTGATCGGATTCCGACTTTCCGCCTTGTGCCGCTGGCCGCTTAGGTATAGGCCCCGCCGCGGCGGCTGCCTGTTGCTTGGCGGCCTTCTCGGCATCGGCCTTCTCTTTCTTGGCGGCCTTCTCGGCCTCGGCCTTCTCTTTCTTGGCGGCCTTCTCGGCATCGGCCTTCTCGGCCTCGGCCTTCTGTTTCTTGGCGGCCTTCTCGGCATCTGCCTGCTCTTTCTTGGCGGCCTTGGCGGCCTCGGCCTCCTGCTGCTTGGCGGCCTTGGCGGCCTTCGGCGGCCTTTCTTGGCCTCCTGCTGCTTGGCGGCCTTTTCCGTTTCCCTCATTTCGACCGCCGTCTTCTTCCCCCGCTCCTTCTCGACTTTCTCTTGCTCTTTACGATGTGCCTCTCTCTGCCTTTTCACCTCGTCGTATTCCTGCTTGCTCAACACTTCGTCGGCCAAAGAAAAAAATCCATCAGGAAACCTAATGCGCTCTTTCGCTGAGTCGACCATACCTTGCTCCCTGCATCCAAGACACCAGCACTTGTTAAAACCGATATACAAAGTATTTTTTCAAAAAGAAAATGGATGTAGACATGAATGCTTACCTATCGAAAGCGACGGAACCCAATCCCAACATGTTGGCGGCTACCGAAGTGGTCCCCGAACCGCAGCACGCATCCAAGATGAAGTGATGTTCGTGATGAAGAGGTAACACCCCCTCGTACGCAGATTTCCCCCTCGCTTCCCCCTCTAACTCAGGACCTCGCATATGGATATTGATGAGGTCGTGGATGAGCTTCAGCGGCTTCTGGTGTTTGTTAATTCTTTTTCCCTCGGAGTTATTGGCGAATTTCGACGAGTGTACAGGGGCATATTCCCAGGTGTTGGTTCGGCAAGAAGCCACGAACTGCTTATCGACGACATCACTATCCGCATTCTCCTCCTCACCGAGAACTCTAATCAAGTTCTTCATCCAGGGAAGCCTTTTATGCACGGCTGGGTGCTTTTCGTCTGCGAGAGCAATCAGCGCTGCTTAGTCAGATTGCCCATGCTTAGACGCCAAAAGGCAATCACAGAATTGTACGTAACTTAACATCTACGGACCTGTAGGTGTTGCTTCCTTGACGTAGTAACACAAGACAAAGCACTCCATACGGTTGGCGTAGTTCCGTGGCGCAACGCAGGATTCCAAGGCCATCATGTTCGATCTGCTCAAAGGTTTCACCCAGAACATCTTTTCGGCGTTCCCGTGGCAAAACTGCTTGGCGGCTTCGAAGAACTCGTGGTGTTATTGAAAGCCACAGAAACATCCCCCTACCCAATCATCACACGTGGTCAAGTTGTTGAAGTTGTGTAGGAATTGCTTGAACTCTCCTGCTAAGAGAGGTTTCGGGATCCATCTCTTGTTCGAGTCCAGAGCATACTCGCAATCCATAATGAAACCGGTAAATGGAAGCCTGGGAAGAGTCGTGAAGGAATCAGGTGATGCGGGCTCCAGAAGAAAGTCCTTCTTGAAAACCAGTTGCGGAATCTTGTGAGTGTAGAAGTAGTCATCATCGTCGACTTGCTGGCCCTCAGGAACGTTTGACAATATTCGATAACTCACACCTGTGTGCAATGTAAACGATTAGTAATTACATAGCTACGGTGCACAAATGGAATATAAAACCGAGATACGCACCTGGAAGATTCTTTAGGAGATTTTCCGCAGTCGATGCTGTCGTCGATCCGATTTTCAGCAACACAGCGCTCTCGATATTATTCCAGTAGAACTTTATATCCTTCGGAATTTCTTTGATCGGTTTCTCTATCTTCGCCTCGTGCCGCTGTTTTTCTTTTGCAGGCCGTGATTCAAATTGAAATTTCCGGTTCTCCTGCTCGTTCTTGCAGGAGACCTTCGGGGGCACCACTCCCGCCTGGTACAGTTGTAAACAAACCCCGTTGTTAATTGAACACGCAAGCCGATATGAGAAAATCAGATATCGTGAAGGACGATCAGAGGGCGCAACTTAGGTAAATTACCTTCAGTAATGTACGTATTTCTCTCTCATCCCCAGCCCCTGGGAAATAGTCGCAAAACTTCTTCCAGTCGTGTTCTGGGTTGGGAAACGTAAAGCTGTCAAGCTTCTTTTGCAGCGTATTGATCTCGCCATCCAGCTCACCGTAGGTCATCTTACGATCCCAGAACTTCGACTCGGGAGCATTGGCATCCACGACAGCATCCACTGGTTTCCTTTCCTTAGGTATGGGATACCCATCTTCATCTAGGTAAGGAATGAAGCAGGGTGCATTTATGTCGTATATGTTGTTTTCGAACCCTCCCGGTTGTGTTTGCAGAAAGTTCTGCATAGAATGCCGGTTTTTCTTGAGAAAGCTCAGTTGCCGGTAGGCCGGTGTCGATTCCAAGGAGTGTGTTATGTTGAATCGTTTATGAGCATCTGAGGCAAGCAACATTAGGTTCTCTCGAACATTGTTGAGAGTCTTGATCTCGGCGATACGGTTGATCATATCTTTGACCGTGTACTTCCGTTCGATGACGGCTTCGTCGACGAGCTTAGTGATCTCAAGTAAGTGTCCTTCGGTCAAGGGGGGCCAGGTATCATAGAACCCCTTCGGCAGATCATGGTAGACGATCGGCTTTCCGGATGTGGGGTCCCATTTAGGCTGCTTGGTCGTTGGTGCGTTGAGGTCAGTTGTGCCGGTCGACATACCGCTTGAACGTTTACGTTTGGGCTTATTGCGAGATGACCCAACCGTGGCCAAGGTCGTCTCCGTGGCGTCTTCATCGTCCGGGTCAACTCCCTCTAGCGCCCCTTCATTGTGGGCCTTCATCACTGAAAGCGAAAACATGAAATACCAAATCGTCAGTTAGCTACTGCAAAAACACCTAAGAGCAAATAAGAATAATGTTGAGACGGGATTCACAAAAAATGGCAGCACCTCTCTGAAGTTGTTTGAACAAGTTGTGCGATTGCACCGAGATAGCCCAAGCAGCCCAATGCACGTTCTTCTTGTCTGCATTCAGCTTCTGGTGATTGAACACCTGCGTCTTCAGCGCCATTTCGAAGTTGAAATCCAAGTTCTGCTTCGGCGGCACCCGACTGAAAATCAGGTGCTCAAACCTCTTCATTGCAACGTCTCTCTCGCTGGGGTCAGCCATCAGTTTCTCCACGTGTTTTCGCATGCCAAGAATGATCTCCGTGATGTTGCGGTGCTTCATGTAGGAGTCAATGTTGTTCTGCTCATTCCCAAGCTGCGTGCGCAAACGAATTGCACGGATCATGACTATAGCTGAGAAGCTGGCCGACCGTAAACCCTCCCTAAACACTTGAGTATGTAAGCCCTGAGAAGCACCTGAGAAAACTGGCATGAGTGAGACACACCTGATTCATTTCGATGGCGCTCAAGTTCATGAAGAGACGACATTCGATGAACTGAAACGCTTCCGTTCGATTTTCATGGTTTGCGTGCTTTGCTTCATCCGCCTTGACGCAGCGACGCTTTGCCTCCAGCAAATGCTGATGTCCAAAGCAGGTGAATCTGTAGAATAACAAAGAAAGTGTAAGTTGGAACACATATGCATGCATCCATCAACGCAATGGGTCTTACCTGTATCTGCCTTGCCCGATGGCCGCCCAAACGAATGCCTCTGGGTTGGTGCTTGTTGGATCGTCCTGATCCTCCTGGAAAAGAAAAGAAAAAGAAAAATGACTCAATTATAACGTTGAGTGGGCTTTTATAGGGCGCCGTCCCTTTTAGCCTATTACCACTATTAAGTTATCTCCTATTCAAGCTGCACACTTTTGCAAAGCAAGGAACTCGGTCTGAATAGATGTGTTGAGGCCCCAAACCCTGAAGCTGACGGCAGAGCTAAACAGTTACCCGCTCCGCAGTGGCACAGGGTTATTGTTCTAATGCGGTGCAGGAACTTTAAACAGACAGGGGCTTTAGTCAGCACTACACTTGAGGAATAGGCTTGCAAGTGGTGGCTAGGCTATGTGGGATCCTAAGCAGTCCTCGACTGATCGGGTTCTTAGGATTATGGGTAAGCCGTCCCCCGCGGTCCCACGGGTCCTCTGGATCCTCTCACCGCAAATACAGCACAATACAGCCGCTGGAAAAATCTTCGTGGGAAAAGCGGCGCGATCGAGATGCTGGCACAATATTGTTCTGAGATTGGCAAGGCGTGAGTTCCGAAGTGAGCTTGTCGCGATGCTCTGTCTACAGTAAACATTGTGGCTGATTATAGTGTCTCCACTGCTTGGCACCATATTGTCCTAGGATTAGCAAAGCTTGAAGTCTCGCAAACGACATACTGTCTCTGACTTCAGTTACAGGAGGGAGTTGCCCCACCCAGTTAAGCAGTCGCCTGATCAGTGGATCGAGTTAAGTGGACTCGCCACGATGCCCTTTCCACAGCAAGTAAGGTGTCTGATTTAAGTATCTCTACTGTGGCAAAATTATCGGTCGTAGACTGAGAACATGGATCGCCCCTCAGGGCTAAGTGACGTCGAACGCTGCAGGGATCCCGACGCCTGCTTCTCCATAGCAGGCACTGACTCTGAGCGTTTACTGTGTGTCTCTTTTCTCCATGTAAGCGATTTTCTTGCCTTGGGATTCTTGCGTTCCCCCTTGTCACCAGTGCTGCCCTTCGCTCTTTTCCTTCCTGTGGACAAAGGTCCTAAGGCCACAAAGGATGAAGTGGCGGCTGGTGTCACTGGTTCTCCTGTGTCTGTTGGAGATGCGCAAGCCTCTACCAAAATATCTGAGCTCTGATTTTTCGAGGGTTTCGTCACGCGAGATGTTGGAACGTCTGTTGGCTCAGTGTCTCTTTTATCAGACTGTGTGACTCTGCGTGATTCCCGAAGATTTTTGCGCCTCAGCGTTCTCGCACTAGGGCCCTTTCTAGTATCCTTGGTTCCCAGATGCGCTGCGCACTCAGATTCATGACTTTCCTTGTTCGAGATTAAAGCGCGCCTTGCTGTGGTTACTGTGGCGCGCGCCTTCGTATCCAGCAGCTGTACAGCTTCGAGTAGATTTCTTGTGACAACCTGTGAGTCGGAAAGCTGAGAGAGGGATTGCGAACCAGCTGCCCCCTGCGAGAGCGCGGTAAAATTCCCTTTCGCCAAACTCAACGTGCGTAGTGCTGCTGTGGCACAGCTCACAACTTGTCGTAGGTGGATTTCCACGCTCACAAGAAGCGGATCAGACGGCTGTTTTTTGCGCCCGGATTTTGCCATACTGATGAGCCTCTACTCGTCTCGAAACGCGTGTCAAAATACTCCTCAGAAATACAGTAATAATACCATACAAAAGAAAAAATTGCCACTCATTATCATAAAAATTATCGCGATAATGATCCTCCTGGACAGCAATCAGGGCTGGAGATCCCGAACCGGTGTGTGGGTTCCAGTACATCATTTCGGCAATAGCCTGGGCGTGATGTTCGTCCAGTGGTCGAGGGCGATACGCTCCTTCTGCATCATCGATGTACCGGATGGGGATTTTCCACGATGTCGCACATGGATTATTATTGTCGACCAACTTATGCATGTCATCGATTTGCCTGATGGCCCACATAATGCGAAGCAACGTGTACTTGGTTTTAGTAATGCACATACACCATCAAAAAAAGCAATGGTGGTATAAGTAAATCTCAGGAGGGAAGATGCATACTTGCGAATGGCAGCCTGTTTTTTTTGCTCCTCTGCCTCGGTTTCTTCGGCGGTCTTCGGAGTCTTTGAAGGGGACACAATCGCCTCAGCATCCTGCTCCATGATGAATGCAGCAGGATGCCGCTGCGGAGTTCCAGCTGCAGGAGATACAGGGCCCGCTGATGGGAGACGGCTTGCCGCTGATGGCCCTGGAGAAGGGTTTGCCCCTGATGGCCCTGGAGCAGGGCTTGCCCCTGATGGCCCTGCAGCAGGGTTTGCCCCTGATGGCCCTGGAGCAGGGCTTGCCCCTGATGGCCCTGCAGCAGGGCTTGCCCCTGATGGCCCTGGAGCAGGGCTTGCCCCTGATGGCCCTGCAGCAGGGCTTGCCGCTGATGGCCCCGCAGCAGGGCTTGCCGCCGATGGCCCTGCAGTCTCAGGGCTTGCTGCAGAGAATCTTCGAGCAGCTCCACGAGTGCCTTGAGCAGGCGAAGCAGCTGAAGTTAGAGGTGAAGTTAGAAGTGAAGGAGGTGTAGCCATTTTTGGAAATGGTTCTTTACGACCCGTATCGTGTCCACCTCCAACTGGAGGTTGCGTTTGCACCTCAGCTTCGTCTCCACAGACCTCAGCATCAGGAGATGCAGGCTTGCTACCATCGGAACCTTCTCACAACACAAGAGCAAATCAATACTCAGTATTTGAATACATATATCATTTTTGTGACCTAAGACGGAGAGCGAAGGAGAAAGGGAGATAGAGAGCGAGAGATGTTTTATATCGGCTCACCGGCATCGCTTTCAGAGCTGGTAACTTTTTGCGTTGGAGATGGACACGCAGCTTCAGGAGATGCAGGCTTGCTACCATCGGAACCTTCTCACAACACAAGAGCAAATCAATTCTCAGTATTTGAATACATATATCATTTTTGTGACCTAAGACGGAGAGCGAAGGAGAAAGGGAGATAGAGAGCGAGAGATGTTTTATATCGGCTCACCGGCATCGCTGTCGAGTGTCGAGTTGGCAACTGGTTGCGTTGGCACCTCAGCCAAAGATTGAGGAAGAAGGTCCGCACTGCCGAGTGCCGACATCCCCTGCCAACACAAAAGCAAATTAATTCTCAGTATTTGAAGATATAATATTTTATCTAAGATAGAGAAAGGGAGATTACCTATGATCCAAAGGTAGTGTTTCGATCTCACGAGTTCGTCGTCCTTTCCTGCTTCCTTATTTGCAAATGGGATGCGGGCCACCGTCGCGTCGTCTTCACGGACGCTGCCGTCTGGAGCTTTCCACGTCGGGGCGCTGTCCAAAATGTAGGCATATCCTCGTTTGCGGAAAATCGGTGTGGTGTCAATGACGACGACACCTTTCTGCATCAAAGCAGTATCTTGTCCTTCAGGTCGAGGAGAGACCGGCTCGTGTTGCATTGGGGCCTTCTCCGCCGCTTTTTGCAAGTTTTCGACGGACTCGGATACTTTCTCTGGAACGCTCTCCGCCAAAAGATCATCTTCGGCTTTGCGAATACTCGCAAGATCTGGAAGATACTGTTGCGATCAAACGGATAGGTGAGAAGCAGCGGAACGCGATAAACATTAAAATAACATAAAATTGACAGAAGGGGTGAATTTAGAAACTATTACCTTGGAGACAAACGCGGCCCATGTCGAGATGTGCATGGTCGGTTCAACGATCTGGAGATTATTGTTTTTGGCGATGTATTTCAGTGAGCGGAGTCGAGAATAATCCTCGTACTGCTCGGTGTGAATAGTATGCAATGTATCCACAAGTTCGGTGAAGTACTTGAGCATCTTTGGGAAATATTCTTCTTTCAAGAATTCTGCTTCACCAATATTCTTCTGAAGATGGTCGAGTCGCTCGTTGTCTTGCGTGATACGCATGTACTTTGCATCGATAGCTCTGAAGATTTCTTCACGGCGGAAATCCCGGGTCGTGATGAAAGGCGATGCAGTAAAGCAGTCAGAGGCAGCAGTGTACATTTTGGGCACTGTATTCTTGGGTCTCTTTTTTATGGGTTGCTGCGCGCCAGGGCAAATGAATTTATCCATTGCGAGCATAATGCCTAAGAAGCGAGGATGCTCTGCTCTGTCCTTGTTCTTGGCGATATCGATATACGTCTTGAACCATTGTTCAACATCGGTCATCTCGGTGTCAGCGTCAGGTTCAGGGATTTCAGGGTGACCAAATGACAATACTTTGTCGATGATGATTCCCGCTAAGAGGTGATGAGGTACTGAAAAGAACGAATGAATTCGAAAGGCTGAATTAGAAAAGCTAAGCAGAAGATAAATAAGGCCTGAATTAGAAGGAGAAGGAAAACGAAGGGAAGAATGAGAGAAAATACTGACAAATTTTCCCATTTTTGGGCTGTACGTTTCTCTTCGGCAGAGTTTGAGCGAAGTCCACGAACGGACAGCATCCCAGAGCCTGTTTATCAGCGACCACGAGTGCAAAAGGTTCGTAACCATCGTCCGCTGCCATCGTCATCATGCCATGAATCACAAGCATCGACTCGCCGACAAGACTGTCTCCATGCCTTGGAGTCTTGAGGAGTGGGTACTTATAAGCTTTTGGGATGATGCTCATGCTCCACCATCCCAGACCATATGCACCGCTTGTTTCCTTCGAATACATATCTGCAAGGACTGGAACCCTGTAAAAGTCATTATCACAAAGCTTCCGGGCAAAGGAATGCCCTTCTGAATCCGCACCCCCTTCGGAAGAAGAACTCATAACCCTGCATGTCACCATGCACAGAAAACACAAATTAAGAAACGTAAATCATGAATGATATAAATATAACACGGCCCTGCTAAACAACATCATATCATATCTTTAGTATATTCATCTCTGAGCAATGGAATTATGTACGCCAAACTTTGGCCCGAGATTTTCCCGGTTACCGCAGAAGGGTTTTATAACTTCATTCCAGAGCCTAGGTACTAGGTTTGTCCGTTTGCACGGCCGCGCCATTCCCCCGTTCTAGAGATGAATAACAGCAGAATATTTGAGATGATTGCATATACACAACAAAATACTACAACAACAAAATATACACAACACAATATACACAACAAAATATGCACAACAAAATATGAATAAAAATATCATATATACACGTTGTGTCCTATTCCTCCGCCCGCAAGTACAGCGGGGAGGGCTCGCGGGTGCGACCATGGCCACCCCGGATGCGGCCTCGGCCGGGGGAAGCACGGTGGGGTGCAACAGGCTCCCCCACGTAGAGCTCATAACGGTACGACCACCTCCAGATCATAGGAGGTGGTGGTGGGGGAGGAGGTGGTGGTGGTGGGGGAGGAGGAGGCGGTAATGGGGCAACTGGAAAATAAAGCGGCAGAGGAGCAACAAATGCAGAATCATATGCGGACCGACTCAGTCGGTTCCCGCACATCTCCGAGAACAGCATATGGTCCTCAGGGAAAGGAGTGACTTCTCGGGTTCGCTTTGGCATCTTTACCTTTAGCTAAGTGTTTGAGAAGCGCTTGAGTTTAAGACCTATAAACAACAAAAAACACAAAAATGATTTAGCCATGTCTTTGATTCTGCCGCGCTAAAAAGGAAGAGCTGAAGGTGGGCGACTCATCCGCGGATGAGTCGCCCGAAGAATAGAGGGAGCTGAAGG